>JBBYHL010016014.1:0-44898 GCA_038381835.1 Adansonia madagascariensis
CTATTCCATCATCCACTCAGCTCCTTTGTTTTCCCGATCTGCTTTTCTTGTATGCCATGTGATGAATCGTACAGTTCTACGATTTCATTTGTTAATAAAAATAAAATTAAAAAATAAATTATAATTATTTAAATATGATTGAAAAAAATATATGAGTTAATATATGCTCTAAATTTAATACGTGCACTTGATTTTGTCTTGAATGTTGCCTTAAATTCCAATTTCATAGCCAATAAAATTGATTTGCCTTTTTAAGGCTAATAAAATGCATTCTTTTGACCCAAAATTTTACGTATTTTTAATTAAAAATCGTATCATACTTTTATTATCTTACGTAATAAAAAAAATCAAGCTTATAATATTATAAAATTCTTGAAATGAAATTATAAAAAATGCTAGGGTTTATAAATGGAAAGATTATAAACAACCAAAATCCTCAACACAGTTTGCTTTGTCACGTCTGCGACTCCTTCATTCTTTCAAGCTCTAAATCGAATCCTTGTTGTACTTCTCAAAAACCTTTGAAATCCAATTTTAAAAAGCACTGTTCACTGATGGCAAAGCAACAGTTTTATATCTTCTTAAATTGTGTCGAGGATTCTAAGGTTATAATATTTAGCCCTGCAATTACCCAAAGAAACGGGTTAGGGAAACTCAAGGACTAAGTGGACCCACATATCATAGGTGCAATCATCAACCTAATACTTGGAAAATTTTAGAAAGCTTAATCTACGTAAAGTTTCTAAAAGTTTATAAATACAGTCAAACACATTATTCTAATTTATTTAGGACTTTATAGAGATCAAATTTATATTTATCTAGGATTCTAGATATTTGTACCTTAGTGTAATTATAGCCATTCATTAGATTTAATCTGAGCTATTGATGTATGTGGAATTCCTATAAATATAGGTCTCTCTAGCCTCATTTCAATTATCAAATGTAATACACTAAGCATTCTTCTCTATTCATTTTATATTTAATTTGTTTGCTTAAATGAGTAAGCTTTTAGCTTTAATGCCTAAGGGGAATTCAAATTCTCTTTTGAATATTTATAGGTTAACTTAAGCATACAAGGAAGTGATTTCCAAGCCTAAAGCCATGCAATATGCTAGGCTAAAGTCTAAGCCCATGACAATTGGTATCAAAGCCTCAAGTTCGTAGATGTATTGATTATAAAGATGACTTTTCAAGTAGAAAACCGGACACAATAGGTCCTAGAAACTAGTAGGAGGGGAAAGAAAGCCAACAATTTGAGAGATGTTCCATCAACCATGGATGATAGGGTGGTATAGCTCAAAGTGACCGTCAGGGATATTTAGAAGAACCTTGAAAACGTGGAGAGCCGCATCGAAATGCTAGATTCTGCATGGGGGGAAGCTTAAGGAGGAGATGTAAGGTGCTTTTAACACAATGATAGAGATTCTTACTTAGAAGAATGATGCCTTTAAAGCCATGGTGGAGGCCATGAAGAAGCAGATGAAAGAGCTTATAAGGGGAGCTCTTATCATGCAAAGCAACCATTGATGGTAGTATGCTAGCTATAACACCCAAACATAGGATAGAAGTCCGTAAGCCAAAGCAACTAGGTCTACGAAAGATGTGTACAACTTCTTGTGGAGGATAGAGCAATACTTCCAAGCAATGGACATTAAGGATGAAGCCACTAAGGTAAACACTGCCTCTATGTACTTTATTGTTGTAGCTCTTTTCTGGTGGCATCTTAGGTGTAGTGATGAAAAGTGTAGAGGCACTGCTGTCAAAACTTAGGAAGTGTTCCAAACTAAGTTTAGGCAACGGTTTTTCCTTGAGTACGAGGAGATAACGCGCATGCAAAGTTGTAATAGTTTATGTGATAAGGCATAGTTTGAGAGTTCATTGAACTTATGCTTGAGATTTCAGATTTTTGGAGGGAAGGAAGCATTCTTCTTATTCATGGATAAACTAAAACCATGGGCTAAGCAAGAGTTGCAATGAAGAGGTATCCAAGATCTAACCAAAGGCATAACTATAGGTGAGTCCTTGATTGAGCCTAGCACAAAGAAGTCGAACGAGTTTGAATCTTCAAAGCCCAAAAGCAAGGGCAATAGTGGGGGAGACAAAGATCTACTATCCAATGATAGGGATGAGAAACCACCAACAGAGAAGCCCAACCCCAGCAAGTATTGGGTAAGAAAAAAGATAGGAAGCTAGTGCAATGCTTAGTATGTGAAGGTTTGTCCAAGACTAGTGAGCCAAGATATCTACCATAAACGAAAGGATAACGATTTTTCTTGATTTTTCTCATATTTTTTTATTAAAATAGGTTAAATAAGCTATCCATCCATATTTAGCCCATCTGATGAAAGTTTTAGACGAAATGAGAATAAAATCCACAAGGTAAGCTATTTAGACATGCTGTGCGACGTAGTAACATCTAATAAAAAAATCTATTTGATGCCTAAAATGATTTTCTGAGTTTTTTTAATATTTTTAGTGTGAAGCATATTGAACCAGCTTTCATATGAATTTTAGTTTGCAATTCTTAATTGTTGGAATAGTTTGAAATAAATCCAGAAAAGCTAAAATGTCAAAGTTGTCAAGTGATTTTGGGTTTCCCCAAATTTTTATGTTAATTATTTTGAGGCATTCGAAAAACCTTGAAATTGGTTTTGTGGAAGTGTTATTTTAAAAGTGTTTAGGCTTAAAAAGTTTAAATACTAGATTCCTAATGGCTCACTTTAAGGCTGTCAAGTTAATAAAAATTTAATAAAATATTGATTTTAGCTTTTTTTTCAAAGTATCACTTTGTTCAATTTAGTCTCTATGTCCTATTCGTAATATCTTTTGACAATTTTCTAGGTTTTGAAATATTTTTGAATTAATACCTGATTTGGAATTAATTTTGCAGTCACGACACTTTTATAACATTTTCCTTTTTACAAAACCTTTTTGCTACAAGTTGTGCCGTGGGTTCAAGTTAGTTTTGATCTAACATTCAGTAGCTTTCATGGGCACCTCATACAAGTCTTGGGATATATATATATATATATATATATATATATATATATATATTTTCATTTATCTATGCATGTTTTTGTAAATAAAAGGGATTATGGTTTAATATTGGAGTATCTAAAACTAAGAAAAATCAAATTCATTTACATGTGATTGGTTGGTATTAATTATTGGGCATTACAAGAGGGGTTAATGCCTAACTTGTGTCTTAACCAACATCTAAGCTCAGTTTTTATAGATATTTGGATTGCACATATCATAAAAAGTTCCTTTTGAGTTTCTAACTCTAAAATGAATTATATTAATTGGTGTCTGATCAAACCTAGCCCACAAAGATTGATAGTGACTCCTTAACCTAGGCATCCCCTATTTTTGATAAAGAAAGCTTAGATGAGCGATTATTTTGATGGCTAAGGCCGTACGATGATTAAAGTGTTCCTACTTTAATATATCAAGATTCATATTCAAATACATTATGACAAAATACATGTAAAAAAAGTTAAATCGATCATTTTTTTAAGCCTTATCAATTTCACAATGATAGCAACTAGCTTATTTATCTAAAACACTATTAAAAGGAAAATGGGCATCTTTCAAATCCATACCTATAGATGGAAAAACTCTCCTAATGGGGTAATAGGCCATCACATGGCAGACTCTTTTGCTCACCACGTAGTAGGCTATTACTTTTTAAATTTTTTTAAAGATTTTGTGGTATTTTATTGAAATTTTTTGTTTTATTTTTTATTATTTAAAAATGACGTATTTTAAAAGGGTTAATCTACATGAAAACTTATGGATTAATTTAATATTTGTACAGACCCACTCAAAAAAATTAAAAAAAAAACTTAATTTATTAACTATTTTTAGGTTTTTTTTTTAATTTTTAATTTTATTTTATTTTAAATTATCAAGTATTTAAAGGAGTTGATCTGCATAGTAACTCATGAGTCAATTTAGGATCCGTAATTGACCTGTTGAGGAAAAAATAGAAAATAATTTTATTAATTATTTTTATTTTTTAGATATAAATTTTTATTTTATTTTTAAATAATATATTTAAAGGAGTTAATTTACACAATAATTTACAAAGTCTATTTAGAATTTGTACTCAACCTGTTTAGAAAAATAAAAAAAGAAATTTATTTTTATTAATTTTTAAGTTTTTTATATTTAGGTTTTTATTTTTATTTTTATTTTACTTTTTAAATGATGTATATAAAGGAGTTATTTAGTATATAACCTATGAGGTGATTTAGAATACTTACTTGACAAGCATGAAAAAAACTGCAAAATTATGTTATTAGTTGATTAATTTTATTTAATTTTTAAATTATTTATTTAAAGGATTGATCTGTAGGTTAACTTGCATATTGATATAAGATTTGGATCAAACCTATTTGAAAAAAAGTTAAAAATTTTATTTTATTAATTATTTTTTATTTTTAAATAATTTATTTAAAAAAGGTTTTTCTCATGGATCAATTTAGAATTGGTATCCAATCTTTTGGGAAAAAGTAAAATAAATATTTATTTTATTAATTTTATTTTTATTTTAAATAATTTATTTTAAACAATTGATCCTTATCAATTTAGGATTTGTATCCAACTTGCTTGAAAAAAGTTTTAAAAAATAAATTTGTTTTATTAATTATTTTATTTTTATTTATCCATAGTTTCTCCTGAAAAATTGTCAGGAAGAATTATCGTAACGTACCCTTGATCATTAGGAATGCGCGTGACTTCAAGAAGGTCCTTGGTTAAGGATTTTGTGATGTGATAGGGTGAAAGATGAGTGTTTCTCTTCATTTGCTCATCCAACTAATTTTTGGAGGCCACCATAAAATGACTGAAAACTTGGAGTCGCTACTAGACATTTAGGCTAGGTATAATCGAACACTTATTAAAATCAATATGTTGAGTTATGAAACTTGGAGATTCAATTTTATGATCTACATATTCCAGAGTTCATTACGAGGGTCTAAGAGTTGATTATATGGAGAAGGATTAGCACCCCACAGTGCCCTAAATAAGTACCAACTAGCCATTTAATGTCTCGTTCTCAGTTTTTTCGATTTTAATTTGTTATTAGTTATGTATAATCTCCTTTTCTATAAATTTTTAAAATAATAAATTTGATTTTTGTAAGAAAAGTTTGAATACCATTACGTAACCCGAAGAAATGGCAAAACGTAAGGTTAAGATACTTTTGGATTTTATTTGAAGATATCGAGCATTGGAGGGAAACCGATACAAAATATTGCCCAGATAATTTAAAAAAAATAAAGTTTAAAAATATGAATAAAAAATTGTCACCAAGAAAAGAAATGTGTTTGTAGGACATAAAAAATATAATAAACATTATATAAAAATAAAACATGTAAAGCATAAAAATAACGATCAGGATATATCTCATAGTTGTCACCAATTATCTATACAAAACCAAATTGACACCTTTAAAATGCGTTTGGACTTGTTCGTCGTTTAATGCATGAATATCAAGGTTTTGGTTCAAAAATCTGGGGTGACCCAAAGGAGATTTTTTTTTTATTTTTGGTGAAATTCTGAAAACCGATGTTGAAAAAGTCCATATGGATGAAACATTAGGTAATTTTTGCAAAATGAAATATTTTTGGTATTTTTGATATAGAGGTGGATTTTAAAAATTAAGCTTGATAATTTAGATAAAAAGACAAAATTAATTTTTTTTAAGAATCCGTGAGCCTTGATTCGAGCCTAATGGGGCCTCGCATATGACTCAAACTTATATCAGGTATGAAATGAACCCTTCTTAAGCATCTAAATGCCTAGAGAAAGTGATTTGGCATAATTAATTAATTTTGTATAGTGCAAAATAGTCAAAAACAGAGGATATTTTCACTTTGTTAGGCTTCTTGAATTTACTCCAAACTCATTTGCGGATTTTAGGTAACATGTGAGATATCATGGGAAAAATAACTTGAACAGAATTCATATAAAAATGCTCAAAAAAAATCCTAAAAAATCACTTCCTAGCATAAAATAATTTTTGAAATCATACTCAATTCAGCACTGATAACATGTGCAAGGAAAAATGTGTAGTAAACTTGAAAAAACCACCTCAAACTCATTCAAAATTAGTAACTTGTAAACGATACCTTTCTCAAAAGTGAATTGCAAGTAATTTTTAGGAAAAATATTTAAATATTCTAGAAAAATCCTCTCATGGGTTGAAATAGCCTAAACATAATGCTAAACGTTGATTCCAAGGGTTCTAGATGGTGAAGGTTTGAAAAATCATAACTTCCTCATCTGAGCCCATCTAGGGAAAACGAGATGCCCTTGGAAAGGTGATTCAATGCCTTATGAGGGAAACACACTAGAAAAATTAAAAACGACTGTATAGTGCTCAAAAATAATTTTTCAAATTAAGGTCACAAAGCTGCCAATATTGAAATATGGCTATCTCACATTTATCGGTTATTCTATGCTCGTATTATGGTCTTAGAGATTTGCATGTTCATCATTTAAGGTCCAAAGCAATAGAATTTCTAATCTATTCAAAGTCTCAGGTTAATGTGGGCAAGTGAACGATCTGATATCCACACCATTTGAATCACAACACAAAGGCTTAACACAAGGCATTTAATCAAACACTTGTTAAAACTAAAGATTTTTGGGGCTATAAAATATATTTTAATTTGCCTAGTTAGGCCCTAAATCCAAACACAAATGCTTGATTTTGCCCCAAGATTAACTGGCAATATGGTGGAAAACATTAGGCTAACATTGGATCCCCTTGATTATGACAAATGTTAGCCTAACTTGGAGAGCTTTTCCAAAGCAGATTTTAGCATAAACAAAGCACACAAAGGAGGCATTTTAACAAGCATATAGTAAAATAAAATCATGGCAAAAGCATCAAACATCAATAAGCAAAAAAAATCAAGATGGCATTTTTATTAAGAAAACATGATTAAAAATGTTAGATATGGCCTAAATAATGCATGGACATGACAACGAATCTTGTGGTATCATTAACGATGTTATGAACATAGGGAGAACATTTCCGTGATACGACATATATGTTGCAAAAAATGTCTCAACATAAAGATAGGATTTTTCACCTTTAAAACACTATGAAGGCATAACAAAATTAAAAAAAAAAAAATCAAAACATCTTGAAATAATAATGTTTCATCCAAGATTAAGCATGGATGACAGGGAAAATGTCATAAATCAATGAAATAATGGTTGTTCTAAGATAAGCAAAGAAAAATGAGATTTTTATGTACTTGTAGATACCTAATTTCATCTAAGCCCTTTCTTCGATGATTCGAAATAGCCGAGATTGAAAACAAGGTGGTCGTATCGGTGGGTCAACATCTTCCATGCGGACTAAGCCATTTCAAGACCTCTTCAACCATGTCTAGATGGTTACTTGTTCATGCAACTGAAAGATTGTAATTTTGAGGTATGTAGAAAACAAACCCCAATAAAAAAGATAAACATTGGAGAGAAAATTAGCTTTTAAATTTATTTTTGCATACTTAGGAAAATTATTTCTAGATTTGATATCGCGAACAAGTTTTCCATTTTTAAAAAATTTTTGAAATTTTTTTCATGAAATTTTATAAGTTGATTGTCGTATATTTTTATCAATACCTGTGTAGTATTTATGTCGATACTCATTTTGAAAAATTTGAAATGTTCAGGAAAAAAGTTTGCATTAGGATATGAGACGTTATTGTCAAATTTATTATTCAATTCAAAATTTTTTCTATAATATTGCAATTTCCTTCTTGCAAAAAATATTTTTGTAAAACTTGTTTAAGGTTTCCAGTTTTTTGTTTTTATCGATAAATATTTTGGCAGGTGTATTAAACGTAATTCATCATTTTTCCAAGCTCAAGCATATTTTCGAATTCGCTTCATCATTTTAGTATGAAATTTTCGATTTTGTAAGGCATTTTTCATAAAATCATTTTGAGTCTAAGATTTTTTGCTTTTTATACTCTCAGAGTAAATATTTTGAAATTCATTATGTTCAGATTAAAATTTATTTTGAATTCTCTATTTAATTTCAAAATAGATTTTACCTCCATAAAGGTATTTCTCATAAACATTTTATCAGTTTGGAATTTTTAATCTTTTCTTCTCATGCAAAATTCTTTGATTTATTCATAATTTTTTTTTTTAAATTGATTTTTTATGGGAAAAGTTTATTTTTATCCACGGTGCTTTGGCCCACGTGACACTTAAACATATGCTTTTTTTTTACACTTCTATCCTATGTGGTTTGAGCCGTTAGACAATTGAAGGCAATGCTATTAGATTATACCCTAGCTAATTATTTTATACCATAATTACCCTTTCTAGCAAATATGTATGAAAAAAATCAATTATTTTTTCACACTCTCTATGTCTCTCTCTTTCTCTCTCTCTTAATTTCTCCTAAATATTTCTAGTTTTTAAACTTTCAATTTGAAAAAAATCTCAGCTTCCTCTACCATGAATAAAAATTTCAATGGATCTTCTTTCTCTTCATCTATTTCCCGTGATAAATAGGTTGGGAATTATGATTATGGAGATCCATCTCCATGCCGAACAACTTGGATACCAAACAATGTTGGAAACAGGTTTTATGAGTGTGCAAATTATAAGGTAAATTGTGAAATTCTTAAACTCTTATTTGGTTAAAATCAAAGTTTTAGGAAATGGGTACTGATATGAATTTTTTTAATTCCAGTTTAAAATATAAGTTTTTAGATGGGTTGACACACCAAAAACTAGTAAAAGTGAGAGAGAGGTGTAACATCGAGCATGAAAAAAGATAGAAGAATCAAAACAAGAATTAAAGATTCTCCAACTATAACAATTGACCAAGGCTGTATGCAAGAGAGAGAAACAATTAGAATTAATCTTATACAGATAACAAGGAAGAGAGATATGCTTTTGGAAAATGAATTTTGCCTTGATAGTTAAGGTTATATTAATGATGATTTTCATAATAGTCAAGTTGTAATGTGTTTGTCATCTTGGAGTGGGTTGTAAAATGATTGATATCATGGTGCATCATGCAGTTGATATTTTGGACTAAATGTTATAAAATGAAATTGTTTTACTATATTGGAGTGAAATTGAATTATCACATGTAGTTTTCCAACATCTCATGAATCTATTGGTCATTTTAATATGGCATTTGCTTAAAAAACATGAAAATTTTCACGTGTAGAATTATTTAGTATTTTCACATATTTAAACCAACATCCATAATACAATGATAACATCAAATTCTAAATGCATTCTACCTTTATAATGCGTTCAGCCTGTCAAGTTTGTCAATTACATCATCATATTCATTTACAAAAAAAAAAAAAAAGCCCTAAATTAGCTCCATTATTGGCAACTTTATTATAACTATTTCATTTGTATTGCCAAAATACATTGAAGAGTTGCAAAAACAAAAAACTAAAAACAAAAAAAAAAACATGTAATTTGCCTTGGTCTTCTAAACCCACATGATTTACCAAAAAATTCCAAGCAAAATATCTTCTTGTTGGCCTTGGTTTATAAACCCACGTGATTTGCCTCCTACCAGATGTATATGAAAAGATTTAATAGTTCTATTAAACTATGTATTTTAAATAGTTATCCTTGACATATTTACCATTAACCACATGATTTTTTTACCTTAGGCCTAAAAAATCTAGGTGTACTAGTTTTACCTATGCTAGTTCTTATTCTGGTGCTATAAAGGATTGGCCTGAAGTAGGTTGGCTTGAAGTTGGTTGTGCTTGGGTATGATGTTGGACAGAATATGCAGTAGCTAGTGCAAAACTATTGGTTCTTTTTCTGTAAATGTTTCCTTCTCTAAACAGAGTTTTCATCTATAATTGAAGCCTTGCAACTACAAACATTTTGGCCAGATTGCTTGCAGTTGCCATAAATATAGGTTTATCAATTTTGGAGACCTTATATGGTTGTTTGGGTTCATCTGTTGTTCGTTTCCTTAACATTTTAAGTCTACTTGGTGGTTTTTGAATGATGGGTGGTTCTAATTCTAGAAACTTTACATCATCAACATCATCTAAATTAGGCATGGCTTTGATGAAATATTCATAAGTGCGTATGCAGTTCTCCTTAATGAAGTACTATCAACGTAATTTTTAGGACTCTCCCTACAAAAGTAAATGGGTGGGATTGCATGAATGCATGGTATTCCTGTCAACTACAAACACCTATAGGAATAACTTTTCTCATTCAAGTTAGCACTAAATGATTTTAAATACATTGTAACTTAAAATTTTTTCCCTTTTTCGTAAGGCACTAGCATGAAAACCCTTGATTCACTTTTGATCTTCTCTAATATATTTTGAATAACTAGTGTTAGTGGACCGATTACACCCTCCATAGTGGTTAGTTTATGATGCAGGCTCTTCATAGTTCGTAATCTAATCCATTCTAAGTGATTACTTATAGGCTGTTCATGAACTTTGGTAATGTATTCATTAAAGCTTTCACTTCACATTAATGTTAGACTTTGCATAAGTCTGATATTGTGCTTTAGACTTCACACATCCTTCTAGGGTCTTTAAATAATGAATTGTCTTACCATTATCCAATATTTCAAATTCCTTCAATACACTTTTATAAATAGATGGTCATCTGGTGGTAGAAGCTTGAAACAACAAGCTCTTGAATTATTCCCCTTTCCAATGTTTTTTGACATTATCATAAAGATGTCTTAAACAAAACCTATGTTGAACATTGAATTCAAGTTCTTGGAATGCTCGTCGCAAGCCTTGAATTGCCAACAATATAATATGGGACTGTAATGTGATATAGTAATAAGAATGGATTGGTTTTCTATATCAAAATATGTCAAATTGAACGGGTGTTATCTATCACAGTCAAGCAAAATGCAGGGGTGTACACAACCACGCATAATGCAAGGGTGTTATGCAGCACAGTAAAGCATAATGTAAGGGTCTTATGCATCACAGTTAAGCATAACGTAGGGGTATATGTGATATTACATTTCAACTACAATGGCATTATGTAAAAAAAAAAGAAAAATTAAAGATGTTTACCTTTTGCATGTCTAACATAAAAACCAACTTGCTTTCATCCATCCCTTGTAAGTCATTCCTAAGTGTTTCCAAAAACCATTTCCAGCTATACTTATCTCCAAACCCAAAAATAGCCTAACCGATTGGGTATATTTGTTCATTATCATTTTCCCATAACACTTAGAATACGTGCACCAAACTTGCCGTTTAGAAAACATCCATCAAGTCTGAGCAATGGCCTATAATGTTTCATAAAGCCCTATTTTAGTCCATCAAAATACACGTACACTTGAGTAAACCTAGAAAGTAGATGAAGATATGACCATCGATTTGGACTAATGGTTGTGGCTCAGCATGTATAATAGCAAAACTGCTTGGACTTGTTTTAATCATAAGGTAACAATTTCCTTGTCAGCTTAATTTGCTACTCCCACTAACCTTCAATCATTTTCAATGCAACCTTTATGCCTTATACAAGCTTTTACAATAAACTTCTTATTATTTTATCTTATAGCACCCACATACCTATCTTTGGGTTGCTATGAAATCATCTAAGTACTTACTACTATCAAATTTAATGTCAACTTGCTATTCTTACTCTCTCTTGGGCAAGTCTGCTGTGGATTAAATGTTTTTATCTTTAATATGGTTTCTCCACTTACCAATGATGCATGCATTTTGAATGGAAAGTTGCCGGCCATACCTTACATTGAATTATTACTCTACTTCTCTCATTCTTTTGAAGTTCATTATCATAACCCCATTGCATGAACTAATTCTTCAAGGTTGCTCTAAACCATCACGCATTTGCCAAAATCATACCAACTGCTAGTTCAACATTAACATTAGTAGGATTAAATAAGGGGAATCTACTATTGGCTTCATCATCTGACCAATTCAAAGACTTCAGATCATTAACCTTTTCATAAATCTCATTGAAATCATCTATCAAATTATGCTTTATAATCTTCACCTCTATACTTATTCGTCCTTTCATTTTCATAACCATCACCATTCTTTCACTACTTTTTACACCATTTCCCCTTTATCATTAGATTGGTCACCCTTCATATTTCCTTATTCCTCACGTATATATTTTCTACCTCCTCATCACTAAATTTGGTAACACCCATATCTACTTCTCTTTCATCATCCCAGTCAAAACCATTTAAACTTTCTTTTTTCTCACCGTCCAATTTAGCCCCATCTGCACCTTCTTCCTCATCTTTCAATTCACCACCCAATTTAGCCTCACCATCTAATTCAGCCCTATTTGCACCTTTTTCCTCCTTATTACTAGATTTAACAAAAGGTGCTAGATGCTCTTCTAACTATGTAACAACTCTTAGGACATCTTTTATATAGAGGCTATCATCCATCTCAACTGCCTTTGGTGCACCATTGTCTCCCCCAATACCTATACCTAGGTTACCTTTTTCTTCTGGAACTAATACATAAATAGGCTGTACTATGAGTGGTTAAGATTCATCCAAAACAGCAATCTCATAATCATAATCAAAATCATGACAAACATTGTATACATTACAACTTTTTATATTCTCGTTAAAACTTTAACATCGTATGTACATCATTATCACTAAACCATTTTAACCTAAATCTAGGCACAAAATAATACATTTTTAAACTCAGTGATGTCATATCAAATTTCACACATGCTGCAAGCAAGCTATAATATGCAATGGTATCAATATCGACATCCTCTACAGTTTTTACATCTCTCATATACATAAATTCTAAAATTCGATTAAAGTGACCCCCGTAGAACAAATTCAGAGTCAATCCATTAAAACCAATTAGAAACTTATAGCAAAACAAGCATACACTTTAGGAATTCATAATTTAATTTTAATTTCAATTAAAAGCTATTTCAAACGTAACCCTTGTAACATGCAAAACCTACACATGTAAACCACCCAAAACCAAGTACACCAAAACTCATGCAATAATCAATCATTTTATATCTTTAAATCTTTATTTTTAACCAAATATACAATAAACCCTAAA
Source organism: Adansonia madagascariensis (assembly GCA_038381835.1). NCBI lineage: Eukaryota > Viridiplantae > Streptophyta > Magnoliopsida > Malvales > Malvaceae > Adansonia > Adansonia madagascariensis. The sequence continues at coordinate 13,074 of JBBYHL010016014.1, forward strand.
TCAATTATTCCTAACCTAAACTCATTACATTTAAATGACCAAAAATCTAATGATCTCGAGATAATGGAAGATAAAAAGTTACCTTTAAAGTGGTGACAACGAACCAAGTGGTGGTCTTTGGCTTTGAAAACTCCACTAGTGGTCCCTTTGATTTAAAAAATTAAGGTTTGATTTCTAAAAGAGAGAGGAAGACAATAGATCAGAAAGACGAAAAATAGAGAGAATAAACTTCAATTGTTGAGGTTATAATTAGGGTAAAAATTTCAAGCTATAATTTAACAGAGTTAAGCTGTGACAAATGTTTTAAAAAGCACAGGGGATATAAGCGTCACAATAAAATTTTTTCCATTAAAACCCTAAACCACAAAAGAAAAATAAACTTTCCCTTTTATTTATTTATTTATTGTATCTTCATTCTTATTTTCTAATTCATGCATTAATATCTCATGTAGAGTATATGCATAGGATTTTCCACTAACCATTTTTAGGGGAATTAAACATTGGGTATATGTAATTTTGGAGAACTCTCACGAATTTTGAGCTTGATTTCTTAATTTTTTTTTAAAAAAATTTTCGTCCAAATTTTTTTCAATCGGATTTTCACTTGTTAATACCAAAAGATTGAATTTTCCTTATGGACCTTTAATTAGAATTCTTACATGATTAATTTTTCACATGTGAAAATTTTAGTTCATCACTTAAATACATGACTGTAATCTAACTTTTTTCTTTTACAATTTAGCTTCTAACTTAATTTTCTATTTGATTTTTAATTAGAGCTTATTGCACATTCATTTTTTTTTTCAATTCAATTTCTCCTTGTGGTCTCTTAATTAGAATTTTACATGATTAAATTTTTAATTGAATTTCATTATGTATAAAATTCTAATTGCCAACTTGTGTATAATTGGTTTTAATTCAACCTTCATTCTTTATACTTATTCCTTTTGATTAAATTCTTTTATTTTTCAATTAAGAACTCTAATAAATATATTTCTTTTTTTAAATATTTAATACGTGTGAATGTTAATTAGGATTCCATGAAGTTTTGTAATTAAATTGTTTCCCACCTGAAAATTTCATTTAATCCTTTTAGAATAACCATAAAATTCTTCTAATTTGATTGACATTCTCTTTAATTATGTGAATATTTTTCATTAACCATTTTATTCTTGAGATTTAAACATAGAATTTAAAACTCCAATTTTAGTGTGGGAATTCTTTTAATTAGGTTCTTTTACATGTAGGAATTCTTTATCCAACTAAAATTGGAATTCTTTATCCAACTAAAATCCATGTGGCATACACTTTTTTTTAGCAATCAAGATTAAGGTGGAATTTTCCAACACACTACTAACCATTACATCATTATTAGATCATTTTTGACTAGTCAAATGTGTTGATAGGCATTGGATTAGGTGTTATTTAATTTTAATTTATAAAATATGTTGTACATGAGGCATTTTTAACTCAAATTTTGAATTGTCAATTTTTTTCTAACCAATCAAAATTAAAGTTGAATTTTTCAACACATTCCTAGCAATTGGATTAATTTTTGACCGTAGGATTAAATTTAGTTTTTTATAGGTAGAGATATTTTCACTCAAATGAAAATAAAGTTAAATGAAATATAAAATTAAAGTTGTCTATCAAAAGGGACAAGGTTGGTAGATATACGACATCAAGCATAGGTTTATGAAAACCTATTAACAAAGTTCCACCAAATAAGCAAAAAAATAAATAAATAAATAAACAAAATAAAAAAAGATATGTTGAAATTTGGCCAAAAGGGATTTCTCACCCTTTTGGTGGAACCCTCCTCTTATGTATAGGGAAGAATATTTCATTTTCTGGTCTTTTGGCAAAAAATTGAACTTTTTTTTTTCTAATTATGTTCAAAGATTTTCAAAGCTTTTCAAGTGTTCAAGGTAGTTTCTCTAGCAAAAATTTATTTTTGTTCATCCTTCTTTTTTTTTCATTTATCTCATTTCTCATCCTCATGGGACCCCATGATCCTAATTTTTTTAGGTGATTAGTTTTAGCTATGCTGCCAAACTTTACGAGTTATGACCAAGTTTTCCAAGTTTTTTCATTTTTTTATTTTATTTTCATTTAAATAAATTTTTTATGAAAATTTATCTTGATTATATTTCATTTATAAACGTGTTTTCTAGATTTTTGGTAATGCTTAATTTACTTATTTCACATGTGTTGTTTTAGGTGTCCATGTCATTTCTTTAAATTCTCTTGTTATTTTTGTGTTGATATGTTAAGATGATGATGTTAATATAATTTTGAGGTTCCTAATGGTCATTTAATGGTCTTGGCTCATGTAAGAGCCGTGTGAGATTTTTATTTTCGTAAAATAAAATATTTTTGGTGATTTTCATGTCTTGGTCGATTTTTTGAGGGAACATTTTGGCAAATTTCCCCTTTGATTCTAAGGCCATTAAGGTTGTTTTTATAGTAATTAAAATTGTTTTGGTCAAAAAATAATAATTTCCCATTTTTAGTCCATTCATATAATTTTTCAAACTTTTAAGGATTTAGAAGCAATTTTCCCCCTTTTTAGGCTTTAGAGAGGTACTTCGAAGCCTTGGTCAAATGGTATGGGGTTATTTTGAAAAGTTTTGATTTGTGGGCCATTAATTTTAAAAACTTTAAGGACCAAATTACAAAATTCAAAAATTTCCAAGGCCTTCTATGCTTGATCGAATGCTCCATTGTCTCTTCGAAATATTTTTCATGCATTTTAGATTTATTTAGGTGCATTTCTTGCATTTTTTAGTCTGTTAGGGATCTTTTTACAATTTTAAAAAATTTAGGGAAACGCAAAAATTTTTGGATAATAGACACTTGATTGAATGGTTTTACAATTATTAAGGTGAAATTTCCATGTTTTTTTATATGTTTTGATGTTTGTTTGCAATTTTAGTCATTTATTGGTTAAATTGAAAGCTTAGTAAAGTTTAAAATCCATTTAGTAAAGACCTTTAATATTAGGGCTAATTAATTCATTTCAACATTAAATTACTCATTTAGGGTATTTGAGGTATTTTAGGAACTTTTTAAACTTTTTCAGCCATGTTAGGGTTGAAGTACAATTTTGAAAAGTTTAAGGGCTTATTACCTTTTTTTTTATTTTGGTCACTTTACCATATAGGTTACCTATGTCATTTCATATCATTATCGTGTCTTTTAGGGTTATTGGAATACTTTCATGTTGAAGGTATATTTTAGGGGTATTTTAGTAATCTTACCTTAGAATGAGTCTTTTTGGGTTATCGAGATACTTTCATGTCAGAGGTATTCTTTTGAAATAGGTTAGTCATTTCATATAATTGTTAAGTCTTTTAAGGTTACGGGGATACTTTCATGTCTAAAGTATACTTTAGAGGGCATTTTAGCAAATGTATCTTAAAATTGAGTCTGATAGAGTTATGGAGATACTTCCTTGTCAAACGTATACTTTAGGAGACATTTTCATCTCTTTAACCAAATCTAAGTCTTTTAAATATAGTTTTGTACTTTTCATTGAAACTTAATCTTAAGATGAGTTTTTTTGTGTTTTTATATATAACTAGGATTTTCAAAAAAAATTAAAGCAATATCCTCAACTTAAAATAGTCAATAGACGTATTTCTAGAGTATAGAAGTCGCCTCATCGATTATTTTAAATGAAGGTATACCCTTATTAAAAACAAGTAAAATCTTGATTTTTTTTTAATTTTGCAACACTTAAAATTTTTGCATTCTTTCAGTCTTTCGGTGGGGTGTGAAAGATTTTTTTGATTTAGAAAGTGCTTAAAAACTTAATTTTCTCGAATAAAATAACAAATATAGTTAAGGAATTTTTCTTTGAAATATGTGAATTTTAATTAAATAGAGGATACTAGAAATTGAATAAAATCAAGATTTAAGTCAACATATAATTAAACGATATTGATTTTTTGGGCATCATGGAGAGATTGGTCTGTACTCGTAATTTTAACCAACTCTTAAATTCTTCTAAGCGAATTTCTAGAGTAAACTTAGATCTTTGGGTTTCTTTTCAAGGTTTACATAACCCTCAAAATATGAACTTAGATAGGTGACTGATTTCATTTAGCCAAAGCCAAATGTTTGTTTTGTAGCAACCATTTATGGTTAAGTTTTGTGAGAGATCGACCTCAATGACTTAGTCTGTAAACAAGAATAAAGAAACACATAAAAAAGGAGGGATTTACCTACTCTTTTCTTAAGTTTGGTGTGTTCGGGAGTTGTGTCTTAGTGCATTGTGGCAACACTCAAACAACACCAAAGCATTATTCAAATATCATAAACTCAAATACAATCAAATTAATCTTAAAGATGCATGCTTTCTTAAAAAGGTCATGGCTTCATGAATATTGGTTGGGTATAATGACATAAGATATGTTTAGATGCAAATAAATGAAGGGAAATAGATAAAGATATACTAAAAGATCTTAACACCTTGCTTGTTGCTTCTCTAAAGTTCCCACCCTCAAGCTTTCCTAAGGTTTTATTGGCTTTTTCTAGTTTTTCTTTATTTTAGCTCACTTTTTTTTTCCTTTGCTTACTATGGATTAGCAAGAAAGAAAATGAAGGATAAGCTTTCAAGGTAGTACTTTAGATGAAGAGGGTTTAGTAAGGAAGATGAGTAGAAAATGAGGGTTTTTAAGAGTTTTTAAGGGTTGCCAAGGGGACTTATGAAGATAGTGAAAAATGAAGTGAAAATGTAGTTTGTGAATATCCTTTGTTGAGCCAGAGTTAGCTTTCTTATAAATAAATGCACAGCTATCCTTTGAAGCATAAATGAGATCATTTTTGGCTTTTCCACATGTTTACAAAAGTAGATCAAGGTATCATGCTCAGCATTGTTCATTCTCATTGGCTGTAGCAGCCTAGATGGTGGAATAAACTACTTTATGCAATCTGTATACGGAGAAAATCCAATTTTAACCTTGAAAAAACCATATTTATCGTGAAAATGTTCCATGCCATAGCTATTTGGGCCTCAAAAAGTCAATTAAATCCAATTGTAAACCTAAAGGTAAAGTCTGGTATGAATTTGAGTGATTTATGGAGCCAAAAACATGACCAAACTAGTATTTTGAAACAATGTTGCAGTATGAGAAAAATATCATGATTAAGGCAAAATGGCTAGATGTATTGATTGATGGTTATTATATTGATACATTAGGCCTTTCTTTGCCCAAATGGCTGTAGCGCCTCGGTGGTGGAATAAACTACTTTATGAAACCTGTATACAGAGAAAAACCAATTTTAACCTTGAAAAAATCATATTTATCGTGAAAATGCTCCATTCCATAGCTATTTGGGCCTCAAAAAGTCAATTAAATCCAATTGTAAACCTAAAGGTAAGGTCTGGTATGAATTTGAGTGATTTATAGAGCCAAAAACATGACTAAACTAGTATTTTGAAACAATATTGTAGTCAGAGAAAAATATCACGATTAAGGCAAAAATGGCTAGATGTATTGATTGATGGTTATTATATTGATACATTAGGCCTTTCTTTGCCCAAATGTATCGATACACATGGGAAATATATCAATATATTGAGATTTTTGCCTTAATGTATCAATATTTATTGGTCGAAAATCCTTATTTTGCTACTATCAAGCCCTGTATCGATACATTTGCCCAACGTATCGATATATCAAGCTAATTTATCAATATAATCACTCTTTGTATCGATATAACATTATTTTCTTCAAATTTGTTGACATGGCAGCCATGTATCGATGAATTAACTCCGTTTATCTATACAATCAAATGAAAATGTAGATTTTGATTATCTTTGACTTCCTGAATACCTTATCTAAGCTCAGAATAATGAGTGATGGGTTCATACTTGCCTGTTTGGTCTCAATGATGCCCCATGATGCGTGTGCAAAGGCCTAGACAAAATTAAGTGTTTACCAGAATATCAGTTTTCATATTGTTAATTAGTGGAACTCGAATGAACAATGCTTTTCATTTTAATCTTTAATTAATATTGCATATTTTTTGTTAGACTCCTAAATTCCCTAGATTTCAATCTCTTATTTATATCTTTTTGGTTATTTAAATTAATAAAAATATGTTATGGCTTTAAATTAAAAATGATATGAACTTTTGAATTAAATAGATGCACAAGGGTTAAATATTCATTGGTCCTTATACTTTAATCCGATATGAGTTTGGTACTTAAAAAAATTGTTAACTTGGTATCTAAATTTTCAAGTTTCACACTTTTCATTGAAACCAGGCCCTAGGATGAGTTTTTTTTTTTTAAATTTTTTGAATAAAACTAGGATTTTGAAAAAAATTAAGGTAATATCCTCGAGTTAAAAAAGTCCATAGGTTTGCTTCCAGAATATGAAATTTGCCCCATTGATTATTTTAAACGAAGGTATACCTTCTTAAAAAAAAAGTAAAATCAATATTTTTTTAAATTTAATCAAAAATAAAACTTTTCATATTCTTTCAATCTTTCGATGCGATGCAGAAGGTATTTTGATTTAAAGAGTACTTAAAACATGGTTTTCTCGAATAGAATAATAAATTTAGTTTAGGGAATTTTCTTTTAAATATTTGAATTGTAATTAAATATCAGATATCAAAAATAAAATAAAATCGAGAATTAAGTTAACACGTAATTAAAATATATCGATTATTCATGCATTATAGGAGGGATCGGTCTTTACTTGTGATTGTAACTGACTCCCTAACCTTTTGAAGCAATTTTTTAGAGTAAATGTAGGCCTCAGGGTTTTTTATCGAAGGCTTCGTAACCCTTAAAATATGAACCCCTATAGGTGACCATCTTACCTAGACAAAATAAATTGGTGGTGACTTTAAGTCAAATGGTTGTTTCATAGCACCCATTCGAGTTAAGTTGAGTGAACAATTCACAATGACTTGTTCCCTATACACGAATAAAGAAATAAAGAAAAAGAAATGAGGGATTCACCCATTTTTTTAAGTCTGGCACATTATCATTGCATGTTGCAATAGCTCTCAAACTTAAAAAACTATCTTTTTTTTTGGTTTTTTCTTTGTTTTATCTCACTTTCTTTTCCTTTGCATGCTATGGATTAGCAAGAAAAATGAGTAAGGATGAGCTCTATAGGTAGTGCTTTCGATGGAGTGGTTTGGTGTAGAAGATGAATGAAAAATAAGGGTTTTTGAGAGAATTTTTTTAGGCTAGCAAGGAGAGCTACAAAAATAGCGAAAAATAAAGTGAAAATACGGCTTGTTAATGTCCTTTGTTGAGCCAAAGTTGGCTCTTTTATAAATAAGTGAATATCTATCCTTTGAAGCTTAAAATGGGAGTAATTTTGGCATTTCCACATGTACCCAAAAGCAGATCAAGTTACCATGCTCAACATTCTTCATTGTCATTGGTTGTAGCGAGCAATTTGGTGGAGTAGATTGATTTATGTAATCTATAGCTAGTGAAAAACCAATTTTAACCTTGAACAAACCTTATTTTGTCATGAAAATGTCCTATTTCCTAACTATTTAGGCCTAAAAAAATCAATTAAACCTAAATTTAAACCCAAAAGTAAGGCTTAGTATGAATTTAAGTGATTCATGGAGCCAAAAATGTGACCAAACTCGTATTGTGAATCAATGTTGCAGCTAGAGAACAATGTCATTATTCAAGCAAAATACCTAGATATATTAACACAATGGTTATTGTATCGATACATTTGGCCTTTTTTGCCTAAATGTATTAATACACATGGGAAATGTATTGATACCTTGGGCATTTTGGCCTAAATGTATCAAAGCATTTACCCATGTATCAATATTTTTTGGTCTAAAATCCTTGTTTCATTATTGGCAAGCCTTGTTATCAATACATCAAGCTGATGTATTGATACAATCACCCTTGGTCAACATTGGTTTCTTCAAATTTGGTGATGTCGTAGCCATGTATTGATACATTAAGGCCATGCATCGATACTATCAAATGAAAATGTAGATTTTGCTTACCTTTGGCTTCCCAAACATTTAACTAAGCTCTAAATGATGAGTGAAGGGCCTGTACTTGCTTGTTAGGTCTCCATGATGCCTTATAATGTATGTGTAGAGACCCGGACAGAATTAGATGTTTAAAAAAATATCAGTTATCATATCGTTGATTGCTAGAACTCGAATGAGCAATGCTTTTCACTTTAAGCTTTAACTAATATTGCATATTTTTCTTTAAAATTCTAAATTCCATAAATTTCAATCTCCTATTTTGCATTTTTTTCATTTTTTATTATATAAATTAATGAAGATATGTTATGGCTTTTCAATTAAGGATGATATAGATTTTTGGACTAAATAGATACATAAGAGTTAAATATTCATTTGGTCCCTATACTTTAATCTCATAAAAAAATTGTCAACTTGATAGCCAAATTTTTATTCTATGAAGTATGTTGGCACTTTGGACTGACACCGTTAGTTAAACGTTGACGTGACAATCAATAGCCAATAGAGCTTAACATATGACAAAATGCCACATCATTAGTGCCACATCAACATATACGTTTTCAAATTTTTTTAAAATTTTTCTATCCCTTAGATTTTTATGATGACAGTGGCAATTTTGCCACATGTCACTCTCTCATTACCTATTGATAGCCACGTCAATGTTTGATTAATAATGTTAGCTCTAAGGGCTAATGTACTTAACAAAATGAAAGTTCAGGTAACAATTTGACAAATTTTTTTCTTTAAGTACCAAACTGAAGATTGAGCTAAAATATAAGGGCCAAATTAATTTTTAACCCATTAGACAACTAAGACACTTCAACATTTTTTTTTAAGGAATTACATCTTGAGGTAACATTTTAGATGGAAGCAAAGTACGAATACCAAGTTGATAACTTTTTCTTTAGATACCAAATTGAAAATTGAATTATAGTATATAATCAAATTTGTATTTATCCCTTGTGATTTACGTGAATTTAAAATTTTTTATTCGTGTTTTATTCATATATTTTTTGTGATTTATAGTAATATATTGAAAACTAATTCTTTCAAGTTACAATTTTTAGTACATGCTTTTTGAATATCCAATTGAATATGTTAGAATTAAGGGGCTATTCATTCAATTGGTTAATTCATATCGCTTTAGTAATAAGAATCAAATATTTGTGGCCTTTACTTAATGCCTAACTAAAATGTATGTCACAGTTAAAGCTGAGTTAAAAAACTTAGATTTATTTGCTAACAACTTCTTAGCTTAGTGGTTAGAAGAGTACTAGAGTTGGCATATAAGCTTAGGTTTGATCCCAAACATCTGTTTCCCATGCTTAATGTATTTTTTCCTAAAAATTAAATTTATTTAGAGGTAGTAATTGGCAAAATTTAGACAATTTTAAATGTATGTACTTTCATATCTATATTATTTGGATTTAAATTAATTTTAAGTTTAGATCATTTTAAATTTATATTAAAATTTAAATCATTATGAGTTTAGAATGTTATATATATATATAAAGTTGGTCATAGTTTGGGAATAGAGGAGGAGATCGTTAATACTATAATTCAAACTCAAAACCTATAGTATTATTTTTTAAGAGTAACTATATGAACCAACTAAGTAGACTTGTTCAAGTGATGAGAAGCTTACTTAGCCCGATCGAAATCATTGTTCATAGGATAAAATAATTTTTTCATTTAAATTTGATTATAAAATATATATGTATTAATATAAAAAATAACTTTAAAATTTTTAATATATTTTAAATAGAAATTTGGGTTATTGGGCTAGGTTAAAATTAGGTTTGAACTTGAATTTCAAATTTTTTCAGACTATGACAAGTTTAAAACTGAGTTGAAATCGTAACTTTGTAGACTTAAAATGCCTTATACTTAACATTTTAGATTCAAATAATTATGAGTTTTTTTATTCTCATTCTTTCAAGTATAAAACTTTTTATAAATTGGGATCAGGTTTAGTCCTTAATTAACATTATTGGTTAATGATTTCTATCGGATTCTGTCATACATTCTAATTAAGGATTAGATACATAATATGTAAAATAGTTTCTATAAAAAGAAAGACTGGAAAGCAGAGAAAACATTAGTTGTAGCCCTGAGGCTTGGAATAGCTTATTCTCTCTAGACATTGCTCTTAGTCTTACAAGACCTAATAGATCTCCCAACATATCCAAGTTAGTAAATCGAGTATTCTAGATTTATGCTTACATAAAATTTAAGGGTTTGTATTAATACATAGTAATATAATTTTTTTTAATTTCATAAATAAGATTAAAAAATTTACTGTATGTTTATTTTTTTAATTTTTAATAGATTTTAATGATTATGTATCACATGCTAATCAGATAACTTCTTAAACTTTAAATAGAAAACATACAAAACTCAAAACTCTAGAATACATAATATGAAAAAAATGACAATTTGTTGTAATATAAATAAAAAGAAACAAATAAATAATTTTTTTTTTTAATTTAACCAATGTCAAACCATTTTTTTAAATAGTAAAACCTGGTTAACAATCCATGCAAAATAAAATAAAATTCCTGTGTTTATTAGTATTTTATATTATGAAAATTAAGTTATTTGTGTAAAAATGTTCATGATTTGATTGAAATATTGAACCAAATATAGAATGCAATATTAATCCAAGTATAGTAAGGAAAAGTGTGGAGCTTCTTGTAACAACCTAATTTTGTTCGAGATACGCCATGATTCAAGATCAAATTTTCCCTAGATATGTTTCGAGAGTCTTAAAAACTTGTCATTCATCGATCTAGATCAATACGATTATATTTGTTTGAAATAGGTTTAGGTTTTGAATTCGATTCAAGATTTGATTAATATAAGCTGATACAAGGTCTAGTTTTGTCAAGTTTCAAGTTCATAATTAGGCCTCATTTGTAATGTTAATCTTAGATTTTGATTTCTAATTTGTTTTATTTTTATTTTTATTTTTATTAAATTGGAGTTGTTATCGATCCCTGCTTGGAGGCCAAGACATAACATAGATGGAACTACTAGGTAGTACGCCCATTTGCATGCCAGACTAGGCCTGCCTGAGCCTAAACCAACATCCTAGGTATTGTAATGTGTGCAACGCTAGTTTGACATGCTAGACTTAAATGAATAAATTTCATTTTCTCTTATTAGGATGACTTAATTATTAGATGAATCGCTCGTTCAACTTAAACCTAAATGTTCATTACAAAATGACCAAATAACTAGAAGCCGCAACCAATCTTATTTTTGGCTAGGTAAGATTGATCACTTATTTTTTTCTAGGTGACAAAACTCTAGAAAACAAACTCCAAAGTCCATTTAATAACCGGAGATTAAAGTGAAAAGGGTTCAAGAGTCGATTACGCACGGAGTGAGACATATCTCCTCCATTACACCCATAAATTAGCACCTATTAACTACATGTTAACTAAAGTCTCGATTATGGTTGGTTTTTTTTTTCGGTATTTAATCATAATCCATCATTCTTTGAAATTATTTATAATTAATATTATTTTTCTCATCCTAAGTAAAACAGATTTTTATATTTTTTGAAAATCAAAATATTTTTCACACCCCTCCAAAAAACCTGGAAGAACACGCAAGTTTTATCTTTAGAAGAATTGAAAATTCCAATTTACTTGTTTAAAGAAGGTATTCTTTTGTATAAAATAATCGATGAGGTGCTTCCATATACCAGAACCACACCTATGGACTATTTTACCTTAGGGATATTGCCTCCAATTTTTTTGAAAAAAATATTATATTAACACATAAATAAATTAAATTATTGCATAGCATTATAAAAATATAACACTAAAGTACATACATGAAATTGCAAAAAAATAATTTAATAATGGAAAATAATCTAAATGGACTTAACAAGCATGGACATTATGGAGTGGTCTTTAAATCATAGAAAATGATTTAAACGCTTGAAATTTTGCATAATAAATCCTAAGTCATGAAAAATCACTTAAAGATCTCTAAAATACATGACAATCCCTATATCATGAAAAATGGGCTAAATGACCCCAACATAGATAAATTTGCATAAAAATCCCTAAGTCATGGAAAATGATGTAAATGGCCTCAAAATACATGAAATTGCATCAAAGTCTCCAAATCATGAAAAATAGCCTAAATGACATAAAAATTCATGAAATTGCATCTGAGTCCCTATATTATGGAAAAAGACTTAAATGACATCAAAACTCACAAAAATGCTAGATCAAGGAAAATGACCTAAATGACATTAGAATGCATAAAATGGCATAAAAGTCCTTAAGTCATGGAAAATGACTAAATGGCATTAAGATGCATGAAATGTCATAAAGGTTTCTAAGTCATGAAACATGACTAAATGACATTAAAATGCATTGAAATTACAAAATAGCCCTTAATTTGCTTGGAATCATTATGGAAAAATTGTAAAATGGTCGCTAGAAGCTTCTAACACTCCTAAGTGCATATTCACACATCAGTTTTTACCAATAATCATACTAACAAGGCGTTATACATGATTTTTACTTTCAAAATACCATGTTGACATGAACATACATTGATATATTAATATGCAAAATGTATAAGCATGTAAATCATGACAATAATGCATGTACCTTACTCATCATGAAATATAGAGAACATAAAAGTAAAGCCATAACCAAAATATGAAAAAAAATGATGAGAACTTACATGAAACTAAGAAAATCAACGTAAAACATTTGGAAAACAAACTTTCTAGGTGGAAACTTGGATTAGCAAGGAACAAAAAAATATGGCAATTTGAGGCCATAACTTAGTTTTTACACCTTGGCACAAATTATCATCTAAGTAAGGCTTAGGATCATCAAGCTCTCATAATGGAGAAAAAGAGATGGAGAATAAGAGTAGAAGATGAAAGAAAACAACCTTAGGTAGAATATTAAAGATATCACTATTTATTTTTTATTTATTTTTTCTTTTTTTCTTTTTTTTTTTGTTCTTTTTTTGCTCTTTGATTTCTTTCTCAGCTGAAAACTGAAAGGATCCCCTTTAATGAATGTCCCTAATGTGTTGTTAATCCTCCTTTGGCTAATTATCTCATCCCTATGCAAGTTTATCCACATCTTGATAACTCGCCCAAGCTTGCTTGCAAGCAATCTCTCCACATGGCTAAGTGATCTGACCAAAGGTTGAAACCCTTCTAAATAGTGCATGATTTTAACTAAGTTTAATGGACAATTTTAACTACATGCCTTCAAACAGAAACCTTCATTAAAAATGGCCATATCTTGGTTCCATGCAAAAAAAAAGAGCTTTTAACTCTAACCTAAAATAGCATCCCTTTGAATGTCAGCTAAATTAGACTCAAAATAATTAGAAGATAGCAAACTAGATGCCATTTAGTTTCAATGCATGATTTGAGTATTTATTCTATCCTTAGACAAGCTTTAATGGCTTAAGCTAGGTGTATGGTTCTTTTGCTTATGTTTCAATATACAAATGTCTGTGAATGAACTCTCGTATGGTTGTAAAGTAATCCAAGGCCATTAAGCAGGTGAAATGTGAGAAAACTTGGGTGAAAAGCTTGTTCATAGTGAAAAAAAAATCCATGCAATTAATACATTAGTGTTTGTATCGATAGAAGTGCTTCCCAGAATCGAAAAAAAAAACTAGAAAATTCAAAGATATATCAATACAATATGCATTGTATCATTGCAATTACATTCCCAAGTCCTAAAATAATTGTAACCCAACTATGTATCAATTCATTAATGAAATGTACTGATACATCTTTATGCATTTAATGAAAATGACATTTTCTTACATTCTAAACAATTTTAATTGTTCAATTTGATCCCCAAACATTTTAGTCTTATTTTTTCCCTTGCTTGGCACTGCATCACAGGGAAATAATGACATTGCATGGTACAGTCCCTCTTTATTATTTTATTATTTTACTATTTTTAAAATTTTTTAGCCATTTAATCAGGTCTTAAGATGTTAGAAATGATGCGTGTATTTTATTTAAGGTTTCAGATAGCGCTTCATTTGCTTGGAAGGGGCTTGGATGGAATTAGATGCCCACATTAGGCCAACCAGGCATGGCAACTCCAGCAGCAGGCTCATTGATTAGGCCACCCTTGGCCAAATAAGGCTACTTGCCTGCCAACTTAAGAGCCACTTGCCTAACCCTTCCCCCACTTGCTTGTCAACTGCCCCTGTTAAGATAGCTCCACCATTTCTTAGCCACCCACCTCACCAAGCCCTCTAACATTGCCTTTAAGCTTCTTTAAAAGCTAAACCCTGAATAGCATAAAAGGGCTCTTAATTAGATCCTTAGCAAATCCCTGTATAAGAACTCACACCCAACTTAAACAATAATCAATACAAGCCATAACAATATACTTGCCAACAATAATAAAACTATAAAAAATCGAAGAAAATACAAAACCAATAAAAACACAAATGATCTATGGGATAAAGATTTTAGGTTTATTGGGATTTGAATAGGTCAAGACCTTATCTTAAAAATTACAATGGCGATAAGTTAAGGGAGGGAAAAAAAAGCCTTAGTTAGATTTTGGCGGGTATCCAATGATGGACAGTGACATATTAAAGTATTTTCTTCAAATCTAGATTTGGGATTTTGGGTTTATATTCTTGAAAACTAAGTTTAGATTTGAAAAGAAAAGAAAAAAAGAATCTAAAGAGGTGTTTTTGGAATCAATTGAGTTAAAATTTAGGCAAGAGGATTACTTTTGGGTTAGGGTAAAAAGGAAACAAAAAGAAAAAGGGAAGAGAAGAAATAATACTAAAAATTTTGTGGACTTTATATGGTGCCAAAATAGCACTATTTAGAGCACCAGTCAAGGTGTAACCTATAGTCAACCGAGTCCATATGCTTGACTTAGGTCTAGAGGGAAAGAAAAGAGAATGGAAAGAAAAAAAAGGCAAGAAAAAAAAGAGGAAAGAAGAAAAAGAGAAACAAAAAAGAAAGTAAACAAAGAAAGAAAAATAAAAATTAAAAAAGAAAACAATAAATGAATCCATTGGACTTGATATGTGTCCTAGAACATCTCCAATTAGCAATGTCTAGGTACACTTTATTTTTTGTATTTATTTATTTATTTTACATTTTACTTCACGTTACATTAGGTTTTATATTGAAAGTTATAAAGATGGAAAATAATAAAAGGAATATAAAACAATAAATAAGAATTGATAATAATTAATTAAAATGAAATAAGATTATATATATGAGATGTAAAACATTTAGTAAAATAATATCATATTCAAATTTTGCATAAAGACTAATAAACATCAAAGAAAGATCCAACACCTCAATAAATCATGATTTCTACCTAATTATTGAGGGAGATTAAGATATTCCTTTAAAGAGTGCAATAAAGAAATTTTACAAATAATATTGTTCTGAAGTTTTTCTAAAGCGTTGGAGGAATCCTGGGTTTAAAACAGATAATAATAATAATAATGATGATGATGATGATGATGACAAGAAGGTCATTTTCTTGCTTCCCTTTGATTTAAGAGAAAGTTAAGGAACTCTAAACAACATCTTGTTCTTGATCTGAATAAGTTCAAGACATTAAAATAAAACCTATGGAAGCTTTGCCAACCTAATAGATATGAAAAATTTCAACAATGAGATTTTACTTTTAAGTTCAGCTAAAGTGTTGGGGGGAATTTAGACCATCTTTGATGTTAAAAATTTTCACGTTATTTTCAAAGATAAATAGTTTAATAATAAAATGAATAATGATATGATGGGTTTCGAGTAATGGGTGACTTTTGGTATTCCACCTAAAGTGTTGAGGGTATTTTTAAATGATCATTTTACATGAAATATTTTTTCTCAAATTTGATGGATTATTGCAAAATTCTCGACGAAAGAGAATCACCGTTAGTTCCACTTAAATGTTAGAAAAATTTAGAATAAGTTCCCAGTGTCAAAAATGTTCACATTATTTCCCAAATAAATTAAGAGTTCTAGTACCAAAATGAATTAAAAGAACTATTTTTTTGTAGATATCGAAATAAGATAACTATTTTTGAGATTTAAGATAACACCTTCTTAATAGATATTATCTTAGGATAGGTGTTACGAGGTGTTAATCCTTCTTTATATGTAATCGTACTCCTAAAACCTAACTTTACTTTTTATGGACCTAAAATTATCGACTATAAGGATAAGTTTCTTAGATGACCAATTGCACCTAAAATAATGTGTTAGATATAGGGCCAACAATTAACCTCTAAATTGGTCATTGGTCATAAGGGTAACGATGGTATAGAGAACTTGACTAGCTAACTCATGGCACTATTATGGTGTGGCCCTTCATACCTATTGGCCACTTAGTACTAGGCTCTACCATGCTAGGGCTTAAGAAAATAAAGTTGCGCCTCTACTATTAGTAATAGCTATTAGCATAAGTGCTAAGCACTTAATCCTAAAAATTGGCATCAGAATGAGGTCGTGAGTTCTACTCCAAGGTTGTTACTATAAGGGGATTATTGGTTAT
The DNA here is from genome assembly GCA_038381835.1 of Adansonia madagascariensis. Taxonomy (NCBI): domain Eukaryota; kingdom Viridiplantae; phylum Streptophyta; class Magnoliopsida; order Malvales; family Malvaceae; genus Adansonia; species Adansonia madagascariensis. The sequence goes on from JBBYHL010016014.1 coordinate 29,606, forward strand.
GGTGCCAACAATTAACCTTAGAGTCAGTCATCGATTGTATGGGTGATCAAGGTGCAGAGAACATGATAAGCCAACCTGTGGTGCTAGAACGGCATACTTTTCATGCCCATTGGCCACATAATGCTATGCTCGTTGCTGCTAGTGCTTAAGGAAATAAAGTTGTGCCTCTGCTATCAGCTATAGCTTTTAACACTAATGGTAAACACTTAATCCTAAAAATAATTAGTTTTGAATTGATCCCATTTTTGATATAACAATAACTTAAGCTTAATTAAACTCTGTTTAATATTTTTAACTTAGTATTTATTTTCCTTGAATTAATTTGCAAATATTTTGGAAAATAGTAAATCAATTTTAACCTTTTTATTTCTTAAAAATAGTGTGCATTTTGCACACTTATAATATTTTTGACAAGAGTCAAAATAATTTTAAAGCCAAGAAAAACACTTGACATAAGTTTTTAAAGCAAATGTATAGATACAAGTGCTATGTGTCTCTATACATCTCTTGGTAGTAGCTAAATAACTTTGAAACCCAATTTGTATCTATACGTTTGAATTTGTATCAGCATAATTCAAACTTTTATCTATCTTTGCATGCCAACTGGCAGATTTTTAAAGAATTGTATCGATACCCACACTAATCTATTGATACATAAGACCTTAAACAAGTATTTACAAAGCTGACAATGTTGTCCATTACCAACTTAAGGCCTAACTTCCATAATTCATTCGCAAGCTATAAATAGAGGTTCATCATAATCCAAGCAACAAGAAATACCAAAAATTAATCAAGAAATCTACCAGTAATCTAGAATTTTTTAAGTTTTTATTTTTCATTTCTCTTGTAATCTTTTAAATTTATCATTTCACTTTTATCTTTTCTTTATTGTACAAATATGCACATATTAAAGAAGTTGATTAGTTAGCAAATGTTTTTTCTTATCACAAAGAGGGTGGTAAAATTCTTAAAGGGATTCATATGGTTCTATCTTAGTTTCAAAAGATAATTATTGTAAGGTTATACTTTAGCCTTAAAGGTAAATTTTCATTAGTGGATTATGTAAATCATCTTCATAAAAAAGTGCCAAGAAGAAAGGATGTAGGTCCAAGTTCAAGGATTGAACCTCAAGTGTTTGATTTTTTTATCTCTTAACTGATTTTTTCTTTTTTCATTTATAATTTATAATTAAAGTTTATTTTATGTTTGAAATCTTTTAAAGAACCAATTTATTCCCTCTTAGTTTATTCTTTATCTTCGGTTAACAATTAGTATCAAAGCTTTAGTCTCCTTATAGGTTTAACCACCTTGAGAAAAAATCCATTCCATAGCTCAAGATGATGCAAACTGCAAGAAAATGCTAAAGATTCTAAGCTTTCATGTGACCAAGATGAAGTTTACTTTATGACCTTTAAATTATGCTCAAATCCTATAAAACGTGAAGGTTACTTCATCATGAGACCTTCTCTTTTCAACAAAGACAATTACTCTTATTGGAAAACAAGAATTAGGTTCTTTGTTTAATCCAATGACTATGAAGTGTGGAAGGTTGTCATAAATGGACGATTCATCCTAAAGAAAAGAATTGGAGAGATTATTATGCCAAAGGAAAAATATAAGGGCAATTAACAAGACACTAAGATGGTACAACTTAATCCTAAGGCCATGCATACCTTATTCTATACTGTTGGCCCCATTGAGTACAATAAAGTCTCATTTTATGATAATTTTGAGTAAAAAAGGGACAAGTTGGTGATCACACATGATGGTACAAACCAAGGAATCTATAATTACAAAGCTCACGCTTGACTATGATTTGTTTAAGATGAAGCCGAATGAGACCATTAAAGAAATATCTGATTGATTTACGAATATCATCAATGGTTTAAAGGTACTGGGGAAGACGTGTCTAGACAAAAATATAGTGAAGAAGCTTTCAAGTAGTCTTCCTAATTCTTGAGAAGTAAAATGATGGCAATTAAAGAATCTTAGGATCTTAACATACTCTTTTTTGGATGAACTAATAGCTTTTCTTTAACCCTATGAGATAGAGATTAAACATGGTCAAGAGTCAACCAAGAAAGCAAGTGTTGACCACTCAAAGTGAAGAAAAAGATGAAGAAGTTAAGGAAGATGAGGAGATAGCCATTTTTACAAAAAGGTTTAACAAGTTAATTACGATGAACAACGCAAGAAGATTTAAAAAAAAATGGTGAAGGGAAAATCAAGCAAGAAATAAAAGGATCTCATTATTTGCTATGAGTGTGAAAATTGACCACATTAAATATGAGTGTCTAATGTGAAAGAAACAAAACTCAAAGGAGCAAAAGAAGAAAGCTATGTTGGCTACATGGAGCGATAATGACACCTTCAATAATGATAATGATAAAGTAGCCAACGGTAGACATCTGATTTCATCTAGGCCTTCTCCCTGATAGCTTGGAATGTTCGAGATCGAGAATTGAAAAGTGGGGGTCACCCTTCTCCATGTAGACCAAGCTTTCTTAAGCTTGTTTAGTCATGTCAAAATGATCGTTTGCTCGCATAACCAACGATTGCAATTTCAAGGTTCATAGAAAACAAACCTTAAATTAAAAAATGAATGTTGGAGAGGAAAAATTAGCCTTTAAATTGTTTTTATGGAATTATGAAATTTATTTTAAACATAATGTCGCAATCAAATATCCCATCTTTACAAATTTTTTAAAACTATTTTTGCAAATTTTGTGAGTCAACCATTGTATATTTTATTGATTCCCATGCAGTATTTATACTGATACTCACTCTAAAAAATAAGAACCTGTAAGAAAAAGTTTGTATTAACATTTATGCCAGGAGGTGTCAAGTTGCCAAATTTATTAACTAATTTTCAAATTTCGATAGTAATCATAAGTATCTTTTGCGTAAAAGTTTTTTGAGCCAGGAGTTTCAACTTTTTTAATATATTTTCAATTAAACATTTCTTATTCAACTTTTTGAGACTTAAATTCATTTTTGAATTTTCCATTTACAGAATTTTCTTCCATAACGGCTTCTTGTAAACTATTTACGAGTCTAGAATTTTTAATTGTCTCTTTTTTCACACATGTGATTTTTCTATTTATTTACATTTTAAAAATAGAATTTCTTTTTAGAACTCAACACTTGGGATTTTAATTATGGAATTTTAAATTCCGTGAATATTTGAGACTTTGGATGCTAATGCATGGAATTTTTTTTATTTTGCATAAAAATTAAATTTTGGATATTTGAGACTTTGGAAAATACTCATGCCATTTAAATTTTAATTCTTTTAAAATTTTTCTAGATTTCTCACCCAAATTTTTATAATTAGGTTTTTATACATTAATTTCTTTAACTCAATCTTTCCTTTGGATTTTTAGTTAAAATTCCTAATTGCTCAAATTCTAAATTAGATCTATCACACGTGAAATTTTAATTCTCCTCTTGATTACATAGATTTTAATCCAACCTTTGTTATTTACACGTTAGTCCTTCTGATTTAAGTTTTTCATGAGTTTTTTTAATTAGGGACTCTAGTACATAAATTTTTTTATTTAAATATTTAATACATGTTAATTTTAATTGGTATTCCATAAACAATTTTTTTTTGTTATTACCTTTTTTTTTAAATAAAGCTTTGTATATTGAAATTTTTTTTCACATTAAAGTTTTATTTAATCTTTTTAGAATTGGCATAAAATTCTCTTCATTTGCTTTTCACAGACTTTAATTATGTGAATATTTTTAATTAACCATTTTATTTTTGAAATTTAAACATAGAATTTAGCCCTCAAATTTTGGTCTAGGAATTCTTTTAATTAGTTGCTTTTACATGTAGGAATTCTTTATCCAAGTAAAATCCAGTGGCATAGCCAACCAATTTTTTGACCAATTAACATTAAGGTGGAATATTCTAACACATTAACAATCATTAAATCAATTTTGGACCAGTCAAATGTGTTGATGGCCATTGGATCGAGTTGTGTTTATTTTTAACATATAAAATATGTATTCACATATGGCATTTTGATTCAAATTTTGACTTGTCAAAATTTCTAAACCAATCAATATTAAGGTTGAATTTTTCAACACATTTCAAGCCATGGGATTAATTTTTGACTAGTTAAATAAATTTATCACCATTGGATTAAATTTTATCTTTTACGAGTTAAGATATTTTCATTCAAAACAAGAATTAAGTGAAAAATAAAACTAAACTGTCAATCAAAGGGGACAAGGTTAGTAGATCTATGACTTGGAGCATGGTTAAGGTATGGATTTATGACAAGTTGTCATAAAAATGTCTACCAAAAACAACAAAACAAAAAAGAAAAGATATGGCATTTTTGTCATGATAGAAATGCCGCATTCACATTTATACAGGGGAAAGGGATTCTTTTTCCATTTTTCTTCCTCTAACAATAATTTTTTCTTGGCTTTTAGTTTGTTTTACCTAGTTTTCAAGAGAAAAGCTTGGTTAAAGTTTAGATTTTAAGAGATTTTTTTTTCTGAAGAAAAGTATTCTACTTAAAATTATTTTCATTTTCTACACCATTCATATCATCTATATGTATTTTGATTTTAAAAGGTCTAACTTCCTTTGGTGAGCTTAATGAACCTAACTTGCATAGGTGAAAGCAATGATCTATTTTGGTGATTTTATATCACCCTTTTGCCTAAATTACTTTCAAAATTCAATTTTTCAAATCATTTTCACATAAATTACTATTGATTTCACATGTTGATGAATTTTTAATTTTCATGTATCATGAGTTTACACCTAATTTCATTTTGAATGTAGTTAGGAAATTTTATTTAGTTTAGTTTTCCATGTTTCCTTCTAAAATTTTTGTTGATAATATGATTTGAGCTTGGTAATGCTTAGGATGATTTTGGAATGCCATGCAAGATTTGTTTCATCAAAGAAAGTTTGTTTATAGGGCCTTTTGGGAAATGGCCAAATGCATGGCAGAGTTTTATAATTTTTCTTTTATTTTTAGCCTATTTAGGACTATTTTGCAATATTTAGAATTTTTAAGAGGCTTAAATTAATTCTTCCAAATTTTTAGGCCTTAAAAGTATAAGTGCAACCCTTGGCCAAATGCTTATAAGACCTTTTGTGATTCTTTCATGTGTTCTAGACCTATTTAAGAGCATTTCAATTCATTTCAGATTATTTAGGGTCCTTTTGCAATTTTAAAGACTTTAGGGCCTAAGTTGTAAAACTTAAAAAAAATTCTTAGTCATCCATGCTTGGCTGATGGTCCTAAAGTGATTTTTGTGAATTTTCCATGTGTCTTAAATTCAATTTAGTACTTATTCATGCATTTTAAACCTTTCAAGGGTTTTTGCATAATTTTTATAAAACTTATGGATCTTCTAGCAAAATCATGCATTTTATGGCTATTTAGATCATTTCAAATAGTAAATTACCTATTTGGGGCATTTTGAGTGTTAAATGCATTTCTAGCATTTTAGGTTTCTTAAGACTAAATAGCAAATTTTTAAAAGTTCATGGACCTATTAGCAATTTTTGTTATATAGGCCACATTAACTTATAGCTTGCCCACTTAGGGCATGGTTGTCATTTTATCTTATTATCGAGTCTTTTAGGGTTACTAGATGCTTTCACGTCAAAGGTGCACTTTAAGGGGAGGTTAATCAATTTTATTATTGAGTTCTTTAGGGTCACAGGGATATTTTCATATCGAAAGTGTATTTTAGAGGTACGATAGTGATTTTTCAAGTCCATTAGGGCATTGGGATACTATTACATCAAAGGCGAACTTTAAGTGTATATTAGTTATTTTTGAATTCCATTAGGGTCACTGAGATACTTTAACATCAAAAATATACTTTATGAAACATTTTGGTATCTTCAACCAAGCCTAAATCTTGGATCGAGTCTTGTTACTTCATTTCCATTTTCAAGAAAACCAAAATTGTCAAAAAATTGAGGTAATGTATTTGAGTTAAAATCATACATGGGACGTATCCTAGTATATGGAAGGGGTTTCATGGATTATTTTAATAATGAGATATCTTTTTCCAAAAAGAGTAAAATCAAGATTTTTTTCGAATTTCATAAAAAAAAACTTTATAGTTCTCTAGTTTTATCTGGTGGGGTATGAATGATATTTTGATTTAAAAATAAAATAAAAACTTGATTTCCTCGAATAGCATAATAAATTTAACGTAGGAAAATTTTAAAATACGTGAACTATAATTAAATACCAAATTTTAAAATTGATTAAAAATTGAAATTTAAGTTAACATGTAATTGAAGGTACCGATTTTTGGGCATCATGAGAGGGATCGATCTTTACTTGTAATTGTAACTAACTCCTAGACCCTTTCATGCAATCTATAGTTAATATAGACAGAGTTTTTTTTTTAGGGTTTCATAACCCTCAAATGATAACCAAAATAGATTGGTGGCAACTTTACGACAAATGATCATTTTATAAGAACTATTTGGGGTTAAGTTGAGTAAGCAATTCACCTTGATGACTCCATTTCCCAAACATGAACAAAAAACTGAATAAAAAAATGAGCAATTCATCAGATTTTAAGTCCTGTGAGTTGGGATTCATGTTTTGGCATGTTGTGACACCAACCTATGTCCCATGGCTCTTAATGAGCCTAAAGAGGATAGCCATTGTTTCCAAGGCAAATTCAATGAAAAAGAACTCTTAGTACCATAATAGTGGATGCTTAAGACACATGACAAGAGACAAAAGTCAGTTCTTGGAACTAAGGCTTAAAGATTGTGGTGAAAATTCAAAGGGATAGACCAAATGCAATAGAACCATGGGTAACAATTCCTTGTGTAATATTAAGAATGTTGTTTTTGTCAAAGGTCTTAAGAATAACCTCCTTAGCATTAGTCAACTGTGTGATTAAGGCATAAAAGTTATTGAGTTTATAGGTTGTCAAGTTGTTGATACGAAGTCAAAAAAAATTGTTTTTCATAGGATATTGACAAAGAATTATTTACATTGTTCATTTAGATGATTTATCTTTTCAAAATATTTGTCTTGTTGTTAATAATGATGATATATCTTGGTTGTGGCATACGAAACTAGGTAATGTTCATATGAATGTGATTTCCAAATTATCTAGGAAAGACTTTATTGTTGGATTACCAAAATTAAAATTTGAAAATGATAAAATATGTGATGCATGAGTTCAAGGAAAACATAAAAGAGCTTCAATCAAATCTATAGATATTGTTTCAACTACTAGAGTATTACAATTGATTCATATTTATTATTTTAATCCCGTGAAGATATTGAGTTTAGCTAGAAAACAATATGGATTTGTTGTTGTTGTTGATTACTCTAAATTTAGTTAGATTCTCTTTTAAGTTCTAAGGATAAAGCTTTAGAAAGATTTATCACTTTTGTAAAATCATTCAAAATGAAAAAGGATACTTTATTTCTAGTGTGAGAAGTGGTCATGGAAAAGAATTTGAACATCCTAGTTTTGACAAATTTCATAATGAAAATGTATTAGTTATAACTTCTCAGCTCTTAAACCCTCAATAAAGAGAAGTTTTTAAGAAGAAAAAATAAAACTTTAGAAGAAATGGCTAGAACTATGCCTGTGGAAATAACAAACCTAGATATTTTTGGGCGGAAGCTATGGCAAGGCCAATTTTAAAGAAAACTTCATATGAATTTTTTAAAGGAAAAAAGCCTAACATTAGCTATTTTTAGCCTTTTGGTTGCAAATATTGTGTGTTAAATAATGAAAAAGATAATTGATAACTCCATAAAATAGAGTTGTTTAGTCTCATTATTTGCATTAAGATAGCTAAGTCTTAGAGATTTGTATTTAGATTTTATTTATTTTTAGTAATTAAATTAGTTTTATTTACTTTTCTTATATTTAAATTATATAGTTATTTAAGTATTTTCATATTTTTGTAAGTAAAAACCCAAAGGAGTTTCCAAAAGTGTAATAACTTAAACAATAAGCAAAGTGAACTTAGCTTGGCGACTTCTAAAAGTAAATTGATTGAGCTACTTGCAGACTAAGTTTCTCTTTTCCAACGTTTTGCATATATAAGACTCTTAGAATTAGAATTAAGGCTATACTGGAGAGTAGACCTGCTCAAGGGCTGGGTCTACCCGCCTAAGCCTGAAGGTCCACCCGAAATTTGGGAGGGTTTGGATAAACATAATAGGCCCGATTAAAAAATAGGCTAAGCCTTGGGTTTGACTTTCAAAACCTGAGCCCGACCCGACCCATTTTATGATTATATTATATATTTATTTTATATTTTATGTATTATATAATTGTTATCATATAAACAATACATATATATAATATTATAGTGTAAACTTTAAAAACGAAGTTAAATTATTTATATTTATAAACTTAATAAAAGAAAATTATTAAATTAATAAAAATTAAATTTAAAAAATATATTTAAAAAAATAAACTATAAAAAAATAATAATATGGGTGAGCTTAAATGGGCTTGGACTATCTATTTACAAATATGAGCGGACTTGGGCAAAATTTGAGGCCCATATTTCAGGCCGGGCCGGGCTGGGCTTAGGCAAGCATATTTAATATTAATACCATGTTCAAGCCTAACCCGAATCCGGCTCAGACCACGAGCAGGTCTACTGGAAAGACTTTATAGCATTTATTTTTTCTTTAGTATTTTGAAAAGGAGAATAGTCATCAAGACTTTGCAATTAGAGCAAGATTGGAGAAGCTTGAAGACCAAGATCTAATAACTCTTAGTTTTCTTTTTTCCTTTAGTCTTTTTATCTTTATTGTAATGTTATTGATAGTGAAACCCTAGTATTTTATGTTTTATTTATTAATATGAACTAAATATATTTTTCTACGGTTATCATGGAACTCAACATATAGTTTGAATTATTTTATTTTTCTTAAATTAATGATATTTGAGTTATTTGTTCAATCTTATTCTAAAAGCTTCTAATTGATCGGCCATTACTTGATTGATTTAGTAACCTCAATGAACTTAGAAACAAGGATTTTGTGTTTATACCTAGATTCTATGACATATATTTCATATTCATGTATTAGAATGAATTGATTTGCATGTTCGATAGAAATACATGAGCATGTCAAATGTAACCAAATTAGAATCTAAGCTTAATGAGTTTCTTTCAATTCAATTTACATAGGAATATAGTAAATTATTTAGGAGAGATATTGTTATAAGAGCATCAGAAAATACTTATAAATAAATTAAAACTTTAGGTTAACAACTAATTGTCATTAGTCAAGTTAGGAAGGTAAAACATATTTAAATAAAGTGTTAACAAAAATTGTAATCCCAAGCATTTCTCATTGATTAAGTAAAATGTATTTCTTTTACTTGTTTTGATAACTTAGTTAATTTTAGTTTAATTTTAATTTTAATTTACAATTTTTAATTGGTTGTTGGAATAAGATTAAATTGTTTGATTTTGATACTTAGCAAATTAAGTTCAATTCCTTATAAGAACAATACTCTACTTTATCATTATATTACTTGTAACAATACGTGCATTTACATAGTGAAACCAACAATAATAATCCAGGTAAATTTGATGAAAAAATTCATAAAGGTATTTTTCATGGTTATTCTATAAATTCTAATGCATTTAGAGTTTCTAACAAGAGAACCTTAGTTGTTAAAAATCTATACATGTTATATTTAATAAAGCTAATTCACATCAGAGAATAGTATCTCTCAATAATGATGATATGGATATGTACCAAAAAAATCAAATTGAAGCATCACACAAAGAGCAAGAATAAGAATTGTTAAAAGAAAATGAACGAAGCCTACTAAAGTTTTAAAGGAAAGAAATCATCCTAAAGAGTTTTTATGTCAAAGGAAGATGAAATTCTTGGTTATCCAAATTAGAAGATTAGAACTAGATCTTCTCTTAGTAATACATGCAATTATGTTACTTTTCTTTCTCAAATTGAACTAAAAATATCAAAGAGGCCTTAGGAGATGATCATTGGATTATGGACATGTAAGAAAAGTTCAATCAATTTGAAAGAAATAAAGTTTGAAATTTAGTAAGGAGACCTAGTGATTATCCTATTATGGGTACAAAGTGGGCCTTCAAAAACAAACGTGATTAGAATGGAACTATTATTAGAAACAAGATTAGATTAGTAGCTAAACTGTATAGTCAAGAAGAAAATTTAATTATGATCAGACTTATGGTCCATAGCTAGATTAGAAGCCATTAGAATACTTCCAGCCTTTACATACTTCAAAGATTTGAAGTTGTTTCATATGGATGTTAAAAATTCATTTTTTAAATGGTTTGATTAATAGAAAGTTTATGTTGAGCAACCTCCTGGTTTTGAAAATCCTTATTATCCTAATCATGTTTTTAAGTTTCAAAATCTTTTTATGGTTTGAATCAAGCTCCTACAGTTTGGTGTGAAAGGTTTTAATAGATACAACACCTTTCATAAAAGTTAAAGGCAAGGACATTCTAGTTGTTCAAGTTTATATTGATGATATTATTTTTGGTGCTATTAATGAATCTTTTTGTCAAGAGTTTTCTAAGAACATGCAAGGTGAATTTGAAATAAGCATAATAGGAAAATTGATATACTTTTTGGCACTACAAGTCAAGCAAACTAAAGATAGCATCTTCATCAATCAAACAAAATACACAAAGGAACTACTCAAGAGGTTTAAGATGGATGGCACCAAGCCTTGCACTACACCTATGAGTACTTCAATCGAGCTTGAAAAATATGAAGAAGGTAAATGTCTGGACACCAAACTTTATAGATCTATCATTTATTCATCACTTTATCTTACTGTAAGTAGATTTGATATAATATTTAGTGTATGCCTATATGCTAGATATCAATCTTCACTTAGAGAGCCTTATTTAGTTCCCGTAAAATGAATATTTCACTATTGAAGGGACACACCTAATTTAGGCTTATGGTACCCAAAAGTATCATATTTTGCCTTGCATGTTTACTCAAATGCATATTTTGGTGAATACGAAATTGATAGGAAAAGCATATTTGGTACTTGTTAATTTTTTAGAAATATGCTCATGTCATGTTTTTTCAAGAAACAAAATAGTGTTGCTTTGTCCACAACTAAAGTGGAATACATAGCCATAGGAAGTTTTTGGTCTAAATTTTATGGACAAAACAACAAATGAAGAATTTGGAATTACCATAGATAATATTCCTATTAAATGTGACAATACTAGTGTCATTAATCTCACGAAAAATCCAATTCAATGTTCTATAACTAGGCACAAAGAGATAATAAACCACTTTATTAGAGATCATGTTCAAAAAGGTGACATTATGCTTGAGTTTGTTAATACTTTGCATTAACTAGCAGATATTTTCACAAAATCTCTTGATAAAGATAGATTTTGCACTATTAGAGGTGAACTTGGTTTAATGAATGCTCCTTAACAATATTTGATATTTTATTTATGGTGTGAAAATGTTCGCTAAGTATGGGTATATCTCTTTAACTTGTCTTAATGATGTTTGAATTGTGGTCACTTTGCTTGATATGATAACTTTCTTTCATAGACTATTTGGTCACGTATGCAATTGATGAAACTTTTAAGACATATTTGCTTACATATGCATTTGACTTGAATTGGTAATGTTGTGTTATGAATATGCTTAATGAATTGAACTATTGAATTCTTTATCCTTGAACATGCAAAGATGATTCTAAAATCAATGTTGCATAACAATGTCCAACTTTGCATATACATAGTTCAAAATTGCATATTGTATTTCAAATTCAAGTTTTCTCTTTGAAAAAGAGTTTTAATTCAAATTTTTCCCTTGAAAAACTTAAGCTTAAATTTTCTCTTCATGGATCATTTCATGCACAATGTCTTATATTAATAAAGTTTAGGATGAAAATTTATGTTTTTTAGCATTTTTCTCAGATTTTAAATGCCTTACATTAATATGATCTTTAAAAAATTTTGAAAAACCCTAGTTTTATTTATTGTATCGATACAATGCTCATAATATTGATACAATTCGAATTAATATAGATCCAAGTTTTTAAACCTATTGCTCATCGTCATTTTTCATCAAACCCTCATTTTCATCATTTCACTCTCTCAAAACTTCTGGCACACTGAATAATTTTTTTATCAAATTTCACTTTTTTATTTTTGACACATTCAAATTACTTTTTTTCTCTTAATCATCATTTTCACCTTTAAAACACCTCAGTAAATAGAAAATTATCCATAATTTCAAAACTTGTTCATTCCAAACCCTAACTCTATTTTTTTTATTTTCAAATTCCCTTTCCAAATTTTATGTTTTTTTAAGCTTTTCCCTTTGCTTATCTTCCCCAATTGTTGTTATAGCATTTTTTTTTCTTGAAGCCATTAAAAAACACTCAAAATGACCACCCCACCCTGTCAAACACCACTTGTTCAACAAATTGTCCCAACCAAGCCATCCTTCACACACCTTCATAGCTCTAACCACCCCAAAGCCCCCCACATTCTCTACATAGCTTGTTCACCTAGCTTGCTTTCGTACAACCCCTTCCAAACACATTTGTAACACTTTATTTTACATCTTTACCACTCCAAACACTTTACCATCAATAATACCATCATCTGGCCACCCTTTGATCTCGTACCCTTATCGAATGTTCGAAGAATGTGCCTAAAGATTTTACCTACCCTAACCATTAAAATGCTTCCCCAAGACACAACTCCTCCCAATAGATTTTTCCATGCAAACAGAAATGGTGTTGCTTACTCCTTAAAACAAAACCAAACCTTTTTTATGCATGTTTCCGTAAAGATCGGGCCCATGACTAAAGCCACCTTCTTTCCTCTTTATAATAGATACCTTCATCTCATTATCTCTTTTGTTATTCAACCTTACGATATAAAATATTTTGAGACTACCCACTCTGATTATTACTGGCTCCATATGATCCAAATTGTTCAATGCTCAAATTTTGCCTATTTTATCTTTTTTGGCCTCATCCATAATATCCAAGGTTTTAGCTCGATCTTTCATGGCTTGCCTTTCAGCTACTATTTGAGGCTTAAGGGTTTGATTTATCTTGTGATCTGAGAAGCCCGTGCACTAGACATTGCTTCATTGAATGTAAGTTAGTGGCTAAGATCAGATACGAACATAAAGATAGCAATTGGGTTTGCAAACCAAAAAAAACCTCCACCACGAGTTGCGCAATCAGATGCCTTTGAGCAACTAGAAGATAATGAGGATAATGACATACAGCATGATGAGCTTATTCCACCACCAGCTGCCGATAATTTTTTATCTGCATCCTTTGACACAGACACCATGTTCGATGTCATCATGGGCTAGTTTAACACCATTGATGGTCAACTTTCCTCTATCAAGCATTATTAAATGAGATAACCATGGAGATTCGAGCTCTTTTAGATGCCTTTCACCACTCTTCCTCTTCCTCTATCCATTGATGATCCTCTAACCGATAATATTTAGTTATCCTAAGGTGTTTCATCAATAAACTTTTGACTTTTTCGCTGTAGTTTTTCATGCTTTCAAAATTCATTGCACTTATATTGGACATCTCGTATTTTGTTATACATTTTATTTTTTAGGAAATCATCTTTTGATGTGCAATTATGATTTACTTATGCATATTTTCTCCTTCTAGTTTTGAATCTTATTGTGTTTGATGAATATTGAATGTTAAAATATTTTTATGAAAATCATGTGCATGAAGTGGATAATGTTGTGATAATCAAACTCACATGTTAATTGTGTTGATGTTGAATATTTATGTTTATTGACATGTTATAGCTTGATTAATTTGTGATAATTGTGGACAATGTTGTAACCATGAATTGTTGTAACATTGATATTTTCCAAAGACCCTAATTTTCTTTATTTCAAACATTTTAAAAGTAAAGCTTTTATTAAGGGAGAGTTTTTATCGAAAATTTTTAAATAATTTAAGGAGAGTTTTTTAACAAGCAAATTTATCTTAAGTTTATCATATCAAAAGGAGGAGATTGATAGCTTTATTAACTTTGTATTGATCCTAGTTTTGATATAACAATAACATATGTTTTATTAACTTGTATTTAAATATTTTTAACTTGGTACTTTTTCTAAAATTAACTTGCAAATATTTTTTAAAAATGCTAAATCAAGTTTGAAATCTTTATTTTTCAAAAGTATTATTTCGAATTCTCACTTAGAATATTTTTAGGAAGAGTCAAAATCATTTTGAAACTTAAAAAAACCTTTAAACAAGTTTTTAAAGCAAATGCCTTGATACAAGTGTTATGTATATTAATACATCTCTTGATAGTAGCTAAACAACTTTGAAACCCTAATTTGTATCAGTACATTTCAAATTGTATCGATACCTAATGCCTCAATGGGTAGGTTTTTGAAGAAGTATATTGATACCCATACTAGCGTATCGATACATAGGCACATGATTGAACATAAACTAGCATTTATGAAGCTTACAATAGCTCTGTACCTATCAAATTAATGCCCAACATCCATAATTCATTCTAGAGCTACAAATAAAAGTCCACGACACTCTAAGCAACAAGATACTAAAGATTGATAAAAAAATCCATAAGAAAACTAGAATTTTCAAGTTCTTACTTTTTATCTCTCTTGTAATCATTTATATTTATCATTTCGCTTGTTTCTCTTCTTTACTTTGCTTAAATTTTTGCAAAATCCACCTATTAGAGGACCTGATTAGTTTAGAAAATTTTTCTTATAACAAAGGGTTTATGGGAGATTGCCTAAGATTACCTAAAATTTTGGATAGAATTTTTAAAGGGATTTAGAAGGTTCTATTTTAATCTTAAAATATAGTAATTGTAAGGTTATACCTTAACCTCAAAGGTAAATTTTTACTATTTGATTGTGAAAATCTCCCTGGCAAGGAAGTATTACAAAGAGATGACGTAGGCTTTAAGTTCAAGGACTAAACCTTTATACATGACGTGTTTGATTTTTTATCTTTATTAATCTTTAATTTTTAATTAAAGCTTATTTAGTATTTGTAAAATTTTTAAGTAATCAATTCACCCTCTCTAGGTTCATTCCTTATTTTGAGCTAGCAAAAAGTTTGGTGGTAACTCTTTTGTTTCGATAATCAAACTACTCAAAGCATGACCATCCCGAGGTCATTATGACACTTTTCATAAGCCTCCCACATTAGCATTGTACAATGTTTGGAAGGAAGGAATAGGGTTAGGTTTAATTGGCCATGTCAACGTTTAAGGATGGTTTTTCCTCTCC
>JBBYHL010016015.1:0-11488 GCA_038381835.1 Adansonia madagascariensis
TTCTAATACTTTAGGGGTCATTTTGTAAATATTAAAAAGTTTAGGGATTAAATTGTAAAATATGAAAATTATATTTTATGGCTAAAAATGCTTAGCCAAACCTTCTTGCATATTGTTACCATGACTTTTGTGTTGATTCCTTGCTGGTTTGCTGATTTTTAATGATTTTTTATGGTAATTTACCATATAGGGGTTAAAATGTAATTTTATAAAGTTTTAGGGTTCTTTGTAAATTGTAAAAAAAACTTGGGCAAGGTATTTGGCTGAATCTTTGTTGATATATTGGATGCATTTTCATCAATAATTTCATACAATTTTTTTATGATTTTTAGGTTATTTTATTATGCAGGGACTAAAATGAAAATTTCAAAAAGTGTAGGGACTAAATAGCAAATTTTCATATTTAGGGTGAAAAATGTACATTTCATCAGTTTCAATGATTTCTATTATTTCTATGGCCTTCTGTAGGGATATTGAAATTTTCAAAACTTTTCGTATTTGTTTGGTCCTCTGAAGGATACGAAATGTAATTTTTAAAAATTTAAGGGCTTGATGCAAATTTTGCATTTCAAGTCAAACTTAAACTTTTAGCTTTTCCATTTAGACTTAATTATCTACTTTTCATCATTTTAGTGTCCATTAGGTGCTGGGATACTTTCATATCGAAGGTATATCCTAGGGGTATTTTGGTAATTTTTCTAAAATCGATACCTAGATAGTAACCGGGGTGCTTTTATGCCAAAGGTGCACATTTAGGATAGGTTCATCTAGTTTTTATCATTTTAGCATCCATTAGGGGGTACTGGGATACTTTCATGTCGAAGGCATACCTGAGGGCATTTTCATAATTTTTCTCAATAGGATGCTTTTATGCCAAAGGTTAATATTTAGGATTCATTTAGCCTTTTAAGGTCTTTTTGGTGTCCATTAGGGTATCGGGATAATTTTCATGCTAAAGGTATCCCTAAGGGCATTTTGGTAATTTTTCTAAAATCATGTCTTAGATAGTAATCGGAATGCTTTTATGCCAAAGGTGCACATTTAGGACAGGTTCATCCAGTTTTTATCATTTTAGTGTCCATTAGGGGGTATCAAGATACTTTTATGTCGAAGGCATACTTAGAGGCATTTTCATAATTTTCCTCACCGGGATGCTTTTATGCTAAAGGTGAATGTTTAGGATTCATTTAGCTTTTTAAGGTCTTTTTAGTGTCCATTAAGGTACAGGATACTTTTCATGTCGAAGGTATACCCTAGGGGCATTTTGATAATTTTTCTAAAATCAAGTCCAAGATAGTAACCGAATGCTTTTATGCCAAAGGTGTACATTTAGGATAGGTTCATCCAATTTTTATCATTTTAGTGTCCATTAAGGGGTACCAGGATACTTTCACATCGAAGGCATGCCTAAAGGCATTTTCATAATTTTTCTCATTCGAATGCTTTTATGCCAAATGTGAATGTTTAGGATTCATTTAGCCTTTTATGGTCTTTTTTGTGTCCATTAGGGTACTAAGATGCTCTTCATGTCGAAGGTATACCATAAGGGCATTTTGGTAATTTTTCTAAAATCGAGTCCTAGATAGTAACCGGGATGCTTTTATGCCAAAGGTGCACATTTAGGATAGGTTCATCCAGTTTTTATCATTTTAGTGTCCATTAGGGGGTACCGGGATACTCTCATGTCGAATGTATACCTAAGGGCATTTTTGTAATTTTTTCACAGGATGATTTTATGCCAAAGGTGAATGTTTATGATTCATTCAGCCTTTTAAGGTTTTTTTAGTGTCCATTAGGGTACCAAGATACTTTTCATGTTAAAGGTATACTCTAAGGGTATTTTGGTAATTTTTTAAAATCGAGTCCTAAATGTAATCGGGATGCTTTTATGCCAATGGTGCACATTTAGGATAGGTTCATCCAGTTTTTTATCATTTTAGTATCCATTAGGGGTTATCGGGATACTTTTGCGTCGAAGGTATACCTTATAGGCATTTTGGTAATTTCGTTAGAACTAAGTCCTATGTGATTACAATGATATTTTAGCGTCATTTTAGATTATTATTGAGTTTTAGGAAGTTTTATAATATTTTCAATAAAGTATAAATTTGCTTTGAGGAAATTAAGGCAATGTCTCCAAGTTAAAATAATACGTAGAATTTCTTCCAAAATATAAGAAAGGTTCTACGGATTATTTTAATTTTGAGATATCCTTTTCAAAATAGAAGTCGAGATTTTTATAAATTAAAAAAAAAAATAAAAACTTCTGCATTCCTCTGGCCTTCCACCGAGGTGCAAAAGATATTTTTAATTTTAAAACCTTTTATGTTCCTCTGGTTTTCTGTTGGGATACAAAGAAGAATGATAAAAAGCTTTCAAGTTCCATTGATCTTTTGATGGAGTACGGAAGAGATTTTGACTTCCAAAATTTTGAAAACTTGATCTTCCTAATATGGAATAATAAATTTGTCTTAAAAAAATTATTATTTCGGGAATCTATAATTAAATGTCATATGTTGAAACCGAATTAAAATTCAAGTTAACACGTAATTAATAAGGTACCAATTTTCAGGCATCACGAGAGGGTCGATCCTTGTGATTGTAACCGACTCCCGGACCCATTTTATATGATCTCTGGTATGATCGTAGGCCTTGAAGTTTGTATTTTAGGGTTTCGTAACCGTCGAAATACAAACTCCATTAGGTGACCAATCTCACCTAACCCAAATAGATTGGTGGCGACTCCAAATAAACAGTCATTTCGTAATGACTATTTAAGGTTAAGTCGAGTGAGCGATTCATCTCGACCACCCAGTCCCCAAAAATAAAAAGATGTCAATAATAATATGGCCTATACAAATAAGAGAGTATAAAATAATAATAAATTTAATAAATATAGGAGCAAAGGCCATTTAAGTTGGGCTTGGTTAGGATTCGTATCTGGACCATGTTGCGATAGCTTGGCGACTCCACTGGGGATAGCTAGAGAGTCAGGGCTAAAATTAATTACGTGTTAACTAAATTTTGTTTAATTTGGTTTCAATTAATATTTAACTATAATTCTCGATATTTTTAAAATATTTTTTCATTGTATTTTTGGCTTATAAATTTCAGTATATATTCTTCATATTTTTCACTAACCCTTTTGTTTCCTTTGCAACAATTTTTTTAGGGGAATTTAGGATAGGGATTTTTACTATTTTTGAAAGTGTTAAGTCATAAAAGGTAAGTTGTTCCCCGCACACACTATGCAAATGCATATGCATTAGATTCTCTTCCACATATAAGGAAGGGGCATAGGTACCCAATATTTTAGGAGGGGGCATAATAGCTCTGCCTTCTGAGGTGTTAGCCTCAGTCTGGGCTAGTGAAAAGCCTAGCGAGTGTAAATTCCTACGCCTGCCCGAGGTGTTAGCCTCATTATGGGCATGGAAGATATTACCACTTGAATTGAACCCTTTCCAACATAAACCTGCGATGGGTAAGGATTAGGGTACCTCATCAATTCTTTTCGGAATCAGGGAACAATTCGAGAACCTATTTAGATGTCTACTCCAAACCTCATGTAATAAGCTATAGGACACTCACCTAGTTAGAGCCATACCTAGTTCTAGAGGATACCAAATTAAGTACACATGAGGGAGTACTTTTAACCCTTTACTGCTATGATTTGAGTTTCTTTATATTATTGTATGTTGCGTTATTAATTTGCTATATTACGAAAGGGTTTTTTTTATTCTTGGCATCACATTTATATATATCCCATGGAAATTTACAAATTCATTCATGCACCTGCAAAGTTCACATTCTTATATGTTCATGCATTCATAATTTTTGTAATGTACTAATCTATTTCATTTATTGTATTTTAAGGATTAAGACATTGGTGATGATTTAGAAGCAAGGGTCCGCATGTCAGAGTTCATCTAAGAAAAGTTCAATCATGAAGTTCGAGGAATGAAAAATCTGCTCATAGACTGATAAAAATGGTTGAGGGTTTATATGGGATAAAAAAAAGAAAAAAGAAAAAGATCATGTTATTAGAAGTATTAAAATACAAAGGCAATGAAATGACTTTGAAGATAATTTTTGGGCTACTTGTTGAATTTTGTTAATATAAGGGTTAAAAAATGATTGAAAAAAATAAATTAATAGGTTTGCAAAAATCCCTTAGAAACACTAACATAGTTAGGAAAATGTAGTGATTGCAAGATTAATTCTTTCTGTTACTTTGCTTTTAAATCTTGTAAATATTGCCACGTATGCCTCACAGTCAATGGATAAGTTAAGGAATTATGGTTCATAAAACAATACTTGAATTTTTTGGATTCTTGCCTCTACAATAATCTTTGTATCTGGTTTTTAGTTAATTTTGTGGCATCCAATCTATTTCATTCAATGCTACCCCCTTTACTCCATCATTTATTCACTCATTCATGCATTTGTTTATTCATTTACTCATTTTTTATGTAATTTTTTCCATTCATTGACAATCATATTAGGGTTTCAGTAAAGATTAATACTATTAAGACACATATATATTTATGCAAACTGATTTAAGTTTTTTTTTTAATTTATTATTTTAAGGTGAAATAACAAATCACTAAGTGGAAGATACCATACAATAAGAAGGAAAATGCAAGCACAAATTTTAAGTTCGATGGAACCACTCAAGATAAGGAAAGCAATTTACTAATGATCAGAAGGTATTACTAATACTTTTGCCAAGGATCCAGGGAAGTGCAAGCTAAAATGAAACCACTTTATGGTGTTCAGTATATGGAAGCTAGTCCTATAATACGTAATTTATACTGACCAAGGGGAGATTGGTAGCATATGTAAGACAAGAAAGTAATTCTATCATAGCTAATAGGACCTTAAGAAGTTGAGGAAACAAGGAAATCCATTCGGATAGTGTCCTCGACCCTAGCTTTTCATTGTTCAATGACCTTAACAGAATCAGATGGTCTCTACCATTCTAATGAAACCTAGAAAACTCCCTACCTAAGGTGGTATAATTCAAGCATCAGGGTGCAACACTTTTTGTCAAGGATTCCATCAACCAATACATGCTGTTCAATGGGAAGATAATCTGGAGTATTAGCATGATTGGTAGGAGATCATAGGCTGCTGTAAATTCCAATTTCAATTACTTGGACGATTTTTTGCTATGCAATGAGCTTTTGGATTCATCTTATCTGCTAAGGAATTTAGTAAAGAGTTATATAGTGGTTGTCCTCATGGCATAATTTTGATGAAAAGAAATAACCATGCATCTTGTTGAATTTACAATTTTGAGGACTTAGAGTTTGATGCACCTCTTAATGTTCCATTAGTTCACCTACAATTCAGCCATAGAGGATACCAATTTAGTGAAATTCTAGGAGCTGGTGGATGACTATTAAGGCTGATTAGTCTAAGGGTCATTGACTTTTTGGTAGTATGCCAATTAGGGGCAATTTCTATCTCAACTTTAAAATTTTGTACATTTTCTATGAAATGAATTTTGATTTGTAAATAGTATGTAAACTTCACTAATCTTGAATTTTGTTTATAATGATTTTCAATATTTAGGATAATGAGAACAGTTTGGAAAATTTTTCTTTGGTAGGTTATCATCGTTAGTTTAAGCTTTCTGATAATGGTCCTTCACTTCTACATATATAATTCTCCCAAACATTTAGTTATAGACCTTTCACCACTACAAACTTTCCACACCCAATGTTCTTTTCGATGGATTCCTTGAAGGTCAAACAAATAGGTTATGCTCATAAAAAATTTAGATATTGATAGTTTGAAATGTATTAAAATAATGAGAGTAATTTCAAGATTTCCCTTATTTTGATAATCTTTTGCCATAATTTTCATGAAACTCTTCCAAATCCTCAATTTAGGAAGAATGAGAGTGAACATAATCTCCTTCTCTCTTTGAAAAAAGCCTTTTCAAATCAATTTTTGATACATAAGATATGAGATATGAGCTCTTTTTCAAACCCAATCTGATTTTCTTTGTTAGAGGCTCAACCAATCGTTGGTGGATATGAAGCTAATCATATTGAAGGGCATATCTTAAGCCTTTATTAAGTGTAACATCATGCTATTGAAGTATTCAAAATGATTTGGAAAAAAATAACCTTTTTTCTAGCTAAATGCTTGACCAGTTCAAATGGCTATGTTTGAAATGAAAAATGGCTTTCTTTCTCTACCTTTTCTTAAATATAGAAAATTATTCCATTTGCAGCCCCATTTGAGCCTGATAGTTTGTTTTCTTTCT
Source organism: Adansonia madagascariensis (assembly GCA_038381835.1). Taxonomy (NCBI): domain Eukaryota; kingdom Viridiplantae; phylum Streptophyta; class Magnoliopsida; order Malvales; family Malvaceae; genus Adansonia; species Adansonia madagascariensis. The sequence continues at coordinate 6,275 of JBBYHL010016015.1, forward strand.
CTATACCCTAATTAAGGATCACCCTCCATATTAGGGGGCAAGTGAAGCAAAGCTTCAAGATTAGAAGAGGCAAATTCCATTAATAACGTTACAAGAAGAACAAATCAGACGTCATGAAGTAAATTTTGAAGACAGAAGAAAGTTTGAAGTTCAAGTTCAAATATTCCAAATGAAGAATGAAGAAAATTTCAAGTTCTTTTAAAATAAAGAATGATGGAAGTTTTGAAAAAAGAAAAAAATGAGAAATAAAGAAAAATGAAGAAAACAAAAGTAGTAGAAGAAAAAAGATTTGTTCATCTTGAAAGACATGCTAAAATAAACTCTTTCTGAAAAGAACTGATCCTTGATTCATGCCTTAAACACTTTATTTAGGCTTATCTATCCTTTTCTTTCTAAGACTTGAACCATGGCCTACATTAATGTACCTAACAAGGTCCATTTTATTCAGACATAGCTATCTGGGCTATTGGGCTATTCCTAGGAAGCTTTTTAAAATTTCATCTTTTGAATGATTTTTGAGTCTTTAATAATATGATAGGGCAGGCTTAAAGGCCTAAGAATTGCTCCTAAATCAATAAAGATAGTCACCAATCAGAGAGAACCTACCATCCTGATTTAGAAATGACCCCAAACCTTTGAAAATTTCATGACCTCAACATAAGGTTGAGTCAAATGCCTTGACATTGATTCTTTTCCAAATAACCTTTTAAAACTTTGTACCTAACCTTGAGAATTGATGCTTACCAAGATCAATCCTTTGAGTCTTGGTGTTTACTAGCATTAGTTTAACACATGTTAGGCTATTGTTTTTGAAGATTAAAAGGATGTTATAACTTGATTGTTTATCTTTCAAGGAATTCTTTAAATAAACATCCATCTGAATTTAGTCTTGGTAGACCTCGGCTTTGTCATATCAATTTCTTCAAGATAAATTTTTGCTAGTGCCACCCTATTTGTCCTTTTAAATTCACTTTTTCATCTAATTTAGAAAGGTCCTAAATGGTGATCATCAATCACAAGAAAGTCTAAACATGATGAAGAAGATAACATTTCATTCTCCTTGGTATTGGCAAATCCATGGTCAAAATAGTTTTGGAATTTTCATAGATTTTGATCAAGTAAACTTTTGCCTCAGGTTAATGAGAAAGTGATCTCATTCTATAAATCCTGGAATTTTGATAAGTCATGATATTTTTCATGATTTCAAAATAAGTTTGTTAACATGCCTCGAGCACATATTTATCTAATTGGTAAGGTTGTATTATTGAGTTGATAAATATTAATATGATATTTGATGACCTTTTAGGAAAAATTGAATAATTCCTAGATCCCTAATAAAGATTAGAAGAAGGATTTCATGGGATAAACATGTGATAACCAGTTAATGATTTAAACCTTCAACTCCAAGTACGAGAAAAAGTCTTCAACTTCAAGTTCAGCCATGGACTTTTTTTGACAAAAGAGGGGAAATATCTACAACATATTATGAAGACACCTTCAAATTGAGGTTCATATTGACTCTCTTACCCAAGGAAAAATACAAAATTGTTTACAACATTTTATGAAAATGCCTTCAATTCCAAGTAAAAACACACTTTTAAAAGAAAAAGATATCTCTGAAAATAGATTAAAAAATGCCCTTAATATAGTCAAGTCATCATATGCACTATGCATGCATTTGCATCCAATAATTTACAGGGAAGGTAAATGTGATGCAAAAAGGGAGCAACAATCACACTTATTGCCTCAAAATTGAAAGGTAAGTCCTTCATCTTTTCAAATTGATTGAACATCAAATGCTATCCCAAACCCCTTTCATTTGTTGACTTATCAGTTTTGTCCCATCAACCTTTTTCTTCCTGTTAACTTGTCAGCTTTGTCTCGGTCAACCTTTTTATCCCTATTGACTTGTCGACTTTATCCCAATCAACCTTTTTATCCTATTGACTTATCAATTTTGTCCTAGTTAACTTTTTATTCCTGTTGACTTGTCGGCTTTACCCCACTCAACTTTTTCTCTTTGTCACTTGTAGGCTTTGTCCCAGTTAACCCTTTATCACTGTTGACTTGTCAGCTTTGTCCCAATCAACTTTTTCTCTTTGATGACTTATCAGTTTGTCCCAGTCAACCTTTTTATCCCTGTTGACTTATCGACTTTGTCCCAGTACTTGTTAATTTTGTCCCAGTCAACTTTTTATTCCTATTAACTTGTTAACTTTGTCCAAGTCAACCTTTTCTCCCTGTTGACTTGTAAGCTTTGTCCCAGTCAACCCTTTTATCACTGTTAACTTGTCAACTTTATCCCAGTTAACCTTTTTTCCCTGTTGACTTGTTAACTTTGTCCCAGTCAATTTTTTCTTCTTGTTGACTTGTCGACTCTGTTCCAATCAACCTTTTCTCCCAGTTGACTTGTAGGCTTCGCCCTAATCAACCCTTTTATCCCTTTTAACTTGTAGGCTTTATCCCAGTTAACCTTTTCTACTTATTAACTTGTCGATTTGTCTTGGTCAATCCTTTTATCCCTGTTGACTTATCGACTTTGTCTCGATTAACCCTTTTATCTTATTGACTTATCAATTTATCCTAGTCAACTTTTTACCCTTGTTGACTTGTCAGCTTTGTCCCTATCAACCTTTTCTCTCTGTTGACTTGCCAGCTTTGTCCCAGTCAACCCTTTTATCACTATTGACTTATCAGCTTTATCCCAGTTAACCTTTTCTCCCTGTTGACTTGTAAGCTTTATCCTAGTTAACCCTTTTATCCCTATTGACTTGTCGGCTTTGTCCTAGTTAATCTTTTTTCCTGTTGAATTGTCAGCTTTGTCCCAATCAACCTTTTATCCTTATTGACTTATCAAATTTATCCTAGTCAACCTTTTATCCCTATTGATTTATCGGTTTTGTCCTCATTAAACCTTTTTTTTCCTGTTGACTTGTTAGTTTTGTCCTAGTCAACCCTTTTACTCATTGACTTGTTGGTTTTATCCCGATCAACTTTTTATCTTTGATTGACTTTGTCAATTTTATCTCGGTTAATATTTTATCTTTGTTGATTTGTTGGTTTTGTCCCAATCAACCCTTTATTAACTTTGTTGATTTTATCAAGGTTAATCCTTTACCTATGTTGACTTATTGATTTCATCTTAGTCAACCCTTACCTTTATTAACTTATTGGTTTTATCCTGATCAACCTCTTTTATATGTTGGTTTATAAGTTTTATCCCAGTCAACCTGTACCTTTGTTGAGTTGTCAGTTTTATCTTGGTTAACTTTTTTATATATATTAACCTGTAGGTTTTCCCTCAGTCAACCTTTTGCCTCTATTGACATGAATGGTTTTATCCTATCAGCTCCTTTTGCTTATTGACCAGCATGGTTTTGTCTCACTAAGCTACTCGTGAAGTAGGTCTTGCCTTAGTCGCCGTTTAATTTAAGAAATTTCCTTAGGGCTAATTAGCTTTTATTTCCATCTTGAGTTTAGTTTTTCCAAGCTTAATGACCCGAATGAAATTATGTCTCTTTGATCTTTACCCTGTCTCTGATTCTCAGCAACGGTCAAAGAAAGGCAACTGTAGACACCTAATTTCGTTCGGGACTCATTTTCAATAATCAAGACCTTTTTAGTCATAATTTAAATAATCGTAAGTTAACATGATAAAAAAGTCATATGCTGATCTCTAATTTCGAATATATAGGATGAATATTTAAGAGAAAAAATCAATTTTTATCTTTTCTTGTCAAATTTTGAAAATTTGTCTCTGCACAAGATATCGCGGTCAAATTTCCCATTTTTAGGAGTTTCGAGAGAATTTTTCATTAAACTTGAAAGTTAACCGTCGTATAATTATACTGATACCTGTATAATATTTATGCCAATACGCACCCCAAAAAATCATAAATATTCAAGAAAAAATATGTATTGGCAGTTTCTACCTTGAAGTGTCAAACTATAAATTTTGTAAATTAATTTTAAATTTTGCAGTCTTACAAGTATCATGCTCATGAATTTTACTTTTGATTCTTGTTGATCTATTTTTAAAATTTTACAAGTTCATTTTCTTCACGTTGGAAATTAATGTTAAATAATATGTGGTCTTCAATTTGTTTTACTTTAGTGTCAATGAAATTCCATAATTTTTCTCGGTATTGAAATAAGAGTTTTTCTTTACTCGTAAAAATTTTAATGGAATCCTGTCAAGTTTCAAACATCAAAATTCATCCAATATTTATTTTTTGATTCACATTAAATTAGTTTTCAAAATTTCATTTATTTTCATGAGTTTTGAATTTTTTTCTTGAAATTTTTTTATTTCTAAAATACGGAGTTTTCTATTTTGTAAATGTTTCTAGGGTGATTTTTCTTGGTCTATAATTTTTCAAATTCATTAACTATTATTATTTGATTCATCTTAATTCAATTCTCAAAAATTTATTCATTTTCATGAGTTTTGATTTTTTTTTAAATTCTTTTGTTTCTGAAATACGGAGTTTTTTACTCCGTAAATGTTTTCGGGGTGATTTTTCTTGGTTTATGATTTTTAAAATTCATAAAATATTATTATTTGATCTAAACTAATTCAGTTTTCAGAAATTTATTTATTTTCATGAGTTTTGATTTTTTTGAAATCTCCTTATTTTTAAAATACAGAGTTTTCTACTCTGTAAATGTTTTTTGGGTGATTTTTCTTAGTTTATAATTTTTAAAATTCATCAAATAATATTATTTGATTCACCTTAATTTAGTTTTCAAAAATTCATTCATTTCCATGAATTATGGTTTTTTCCCTTAAAATTCCCCCGTTTCTAAAAAATCAAGTTTTTTATTCCATAAATGTTTTTGGGGGAATTTTCTTTGGCTTAAAAATTTTTAAAATTCATCTATTTAACTCTCATTAAAACAGTTTTGAAAATTTTAATTTATTTCATGGGTTTTGAATTTTTTTCATATATGTCAATTTTCTTAGACTAAGGCATTTTTCATAAAATTTTACGAGTTTTTAACTTCCAATCAAGATCTTTTGCACCATTTCATTTCTAAAATTCTATCTATGATCGATTAAAATTAATTCAAATTTTATTTTGATTTTTGAAATTTTTTTATTTTTTTATTTATTTATTCCAACTAGTTACATGTAACAAGCTTGTTTTCTCATCCAATTACTTTCTAACCAAGTTGGTTACATCCCAATTACCCATTACATGAGCTGATCAACTT
>JBBYHL010016109.1:0-11481 GCA_038381835.1 Adansonia madagascariensis
TAATACACAACCCATAGATTTGTCAAAGACTGCCAAGTAAAGGATTAAAGGTCGATTAGGCACTGGCGGTACCAACACTGGCGGGCTTGATAGATAATGTTTGACTTTATCAAAGGCTTTTTGACATGCCTCATTCCACTCTCCCAAATTTTGTTTGCGAAAGAGCTAAAAGATGGGGTCGTATTTATCAATGAGTTAGGATATAAATCTAGCAATGTAGTTCAGTTTACCCAAAAACTTCTCACTTCCTTTTGGGTTTGAGGTGGTGGCATATCTTGAATGGCTTTAACTTTATCTGGGTCAACTTCAATCCCTTTTGCGCTGATTATAAAGTTTAAAACCTTATCCAAAGTAACTCTGAAGGTACACTTGGCATGATTTAATTTGAGTGGAAATTTTTGTAGTCGTTCAAAAAGTTTTTAAAGGTCTGTGACATGTTCACCTTTTTTATTGACTTGGTAATCGTGTCATCCACATAGACCTCAATTTCTTTGTGCATCATGTCATGGAACAGGGCCACCATCGCTCATTGATATGTTACCCTAGCATTTTTGAGTCCGAAAGCCATGACATTATAGCAAAATGTCCCCTACATGGTTAGGAAAGTTGTTTTCTCCATGTCTTTAGGTGCCATCTTGATTTGGTTATAGCTCGAGAATCCGACCATGAAAGAGAAAAGAGAATTCTTAGCCACGTTGTTTACCAGAGTTTCGATGTGGGGTAGTGGGAAGTTGTCCTTGGGAATAGCTCAATTCAGATCCTGATAATATGTGCACATTCGTACTTGGCTGTCTTTTTTAGGACTGGGACTATATTGTTAACCTATTCTGGATATTGGGTACTTCGATAAACCCTGCATCAAATTGTTTCTTGACTTCCTCTTTAATTTTGAGGAGCATTTCTGGCTTTATCCTTCTTAACTTTTGTCAGATGGTTTGTATCCTTGCTAGATGAGAAGCTTGTGGATAACTATATCAGTGTCTCGTCATATGATTAAGCAAATACATCTCGATATTGCTAGAGTAGGTTTACCAGTTTGGTCTTAGTTGTCAACTTTATTGAGGTTTCAATTTTAACTTCTTTTTGATCCTCTTGAGTACCCAGATTTATAACTTCTGTTAGGTCTTCATGAGGCATGATTTGCTTATCCTCTTGCTCAACTAATCTTAAGAGGTCTGGTGGTATGAAGCTCTCGTCCAAATCTTTTTCAGGATTAACTTCACTAGTGCAAATTGACTATTCAAAATCTATCTTCAGTAACCTACTAGACACATCCATATCACTATCCTCAAAACACCTAAAAGGGTGAAGAAATAAACATTGAAGGTACACACAACCAAGGGATTCGAATAAAAAAGAGATAAAAGAGTAATGCAGATAAAAGGGTTGAAAAGTGATATAGACACATAACATGGAATGATATATGCAAAAGTCATTTCATTGATAATGTTTAACAAAAGTATCCATTACGTAGGACACATACCCGCCTTTGGGCGAGGGTAGGTAGGTTTTCCTTTCTTGACTTACATAAAAAGGACAAGAAAAGTGCAAGGGTTTTCATCATGACCCTGTCATCAAAATCAGGTCTTAGTGGAAGGACACGCATTTTATGGCTCGGTATCTTAGAGATAGAGGTTGTGAAGTGCTCTATTTAAGATGACCAAGACATCTTTAGCCTTTTGCTCTTTTGGTCAGTTTGGATCGATTCGTCATCCCGAACGAAATATCTCATGGAAAAATGAGAACATTATTGGCTTTGATTACTTCTCTTGACCCAATGATCGAGTCACCCTCTGGTTACAGATCATTCTTTCCTGCTACTTTCTTGACTGTGCATTAGCCTTGAATCCTAAGCCTTTTTTGTTGACTTGAGTGGTGACCTATAGAGCTCAGGCCATCCCTTGCAGATTCTTGCTAAGCCCTTTTCCAGCATGAGAACCTTTACCAACGGTCATTTTTAAACCCAAGTGGGTACTCTTTAATAGGTGGGGTTCAACTATTGGCAATCTTTCTCCCATAAATGTTGCATTAACGAACTCGAAGCAGAGATAGCATAGAAATCTTTGTGGGTTGTTTGCTAGTTGATCTGCAATGCAGAATTCACTGTGCTTGATGAACTTGAGAAACTCTATGGCTTTTCTTTTACTCACTGCTTCCTTAACTTTTTTAGGCTTAAAATTTTTTGCTTGGGCTCGAGTGGTACTGGTGCTTGGAGATATATCAACCTTCTATTTTTCTTGAGCTGGGGGAGTGTAACACCTATCACTACGGGCTAGGTGACTGACTCCTGATAGTTCTATTGCAATAGTTGTAGTAGTTAATTCTCCGATCATCACTACTTGATTCTTGTACTTTTATGGGATAGCTTTATTGCTCTTATACGGGAATGGTTTAGGTTCTTCGACAACTAACTTCAGTGTAGGTGTCAAAAAATCAACCTCGGGATTTAACTTGCCATAAAAAATGAGGGGTCGATTTCTCCCATAAGGTAGTTGCGTGGTTTTGTCTCCTATCATGTTGATAGATTCAGCATCAGGTGTGGTTTCATGATAGAAATTCTATCTAGCCTCCATCCATCATTCTTTAAACCACAGACCTAAACTCCTTACTTGTTTGTAGGGTATAACCTATAACTGTGTGGCAGTCACAGAAGTTGTGGGAATTGTTTTCCAATTTTTTTATTATATTAAGCAATCTGACCTGAATCAATGCCTACCAGACCAAGAACATTGGCATCCTTACATTCTCTATGCTTGTCTTGACTTCATATTTATTCTTAATATCGATCATGTTTGCAACTGGCTTAGTGTTGTTTGGTAAAGGATTGGTGGCAACATTTGGTCCTTGGTTTATTCTGAACTGTAAGACTTTTGAGTTAATTAAATTTTGCATATTTCTTTTGAAAGATATGCAATTCTCGATGTCATGCCTCATTGCCCTAGCATGGTATTCACAGTAGGCGTTTGGGTTATACCAATGCAAGTATGGTGGCTTTTTTTCTGGGACATAGATTAAGGCCACTAAATGATTTTGGAGCAAGGTTTGGTAGAGTTCCTTATAGGTCATAGGGATGGGAACAAAATGTTGTCTTTATTGATTTGCACCTCGATTGCCTGGTGCATTATTGGTTATTCGATTGGTGCTTTGGTGAACTTGTGGAGGGTAGCTTTGTGGTGGGTTTGATGGGATTGCAAAGGATGGGTTGTAGGTTATGGCATGAATTGGCTGAGGGGGTATTGTGATAGGGCAAGAATATAGCATGCCTGGGTAGTAAGGGTTGGGTATTTGAAGCTATTTTGGCTGAGACGAGCTAGCATAACTTATGGCATTAGCCTTTCCTTCCTTCTTCTTACTGGCAATAGGGTTCATGCTTGATCTAGATGCTTCCCCAGTAGACATTCTACCACTTTTAATGGTTGCGTTAATCATTTCTCCAAAGAGGACTAGGTCTATAAATTTTTTGATGGCATTTTCTACGAGCTTCTCGTAATAAGGATCACGTAAGGTATGCATCAAAGTGACTGTCATCTCTTTTCCCGTAAGAGGAGGCTGTACTAGGGCTGCTTCTTCTCTCCACCTTTATTACCTGAAACTTTCAGAGGACTTTTTCTTAAAATTCATCAGGGAAAGTTGGTCTAGTGCCTAATCTAACAAGTGCTGGTATTGATTTAGAAAAGCCTTAACCAAGTTAGCCCATGATTAGATTTTTTTCATTGTCTAGCTTGATATACCATTGAGTCATTGCCCTAGTGAGGCTGTGCTGGAAGCATTGGATAAGGAGCTATTCATCTTTCTCATACCCAGCCATCTTTCATAAGTATATTCGGATGTGGACAAAAGGGTCAATGGTTCCATTAAATCTTTTAAATTCTAGGGCCTTAAACTTTGGGGGAATGACAAGGTTGGGCACCAAAGATAGCAATTGCGCATCAAGAGCTTCGAACTTGCCATTCCCTTTGATAACTCGGAGGCATTTTTCTAGTGGCTGAAATTTATTCATTTCTTTTACAATCATGATGGACTTTTAACCTTTTATTTTCTCTAGTTCCTCATGATTAAGGGTTATTAGATCAGTTGATGAAACTTCTACATTAACCCTTTGAGTATAGGATTGACCTGCCACAATGGGATTTAGGTAGATGACTGGAGGAGCCTAAGAGGCAAGTGTAGGAGCAGGCCGTTGTTCTTGTTTAGTTTCCCTTTGGGTGGGTTCTAGATTATTGGTAAGGGGACTTTCAGCGTTGGGAGGATCATCCTTTAGTTTAGCAGTACTGGCTTTCAATTTTTCTTTCACGAAGGCTGTCATTAGTTCTATAAGTCTTGCAATTTGAGTTTGCATTTTGCTTTGCTGACAAAGCATCTGGTCCTATGATTCCTTAACCATTAACTCAAGTCGCTCAATATGAGCTTCATGATCATTCTCTATAATTTGTTTGTGACGTCGTGTGTTGTAGCAATGTGGGATGTTAGGTTTCATTTTCCTAATTGTCCTCGAAATCCCTTGCACTTTTATGGCCTAATTCTCGTATTAGACTTTCACTTAAAAATGTATTTATTGATGAATGTTTATGATGCAACGATGAGTTTAGATAATGAATGATTGATGTAAGTGTATAGAACAAAATAGTGAAATTAAATGTGCATATGCATTTGAGACAATTGATTCTTGGAACAGCTCTGTCAATAACATCATTCATAAAGCCACAAAAAGGTTTTCTCTTCCAACATAATTACATCTGAATACATCTAACATGATTACATTATGTAATCATACGATTAAGAAAACCTAAAAGTTATTGTTCACAATCTTTAACAGGTACAATGTCTTGCCTTATAGACTGAGCTACCTCAATCATGTCATCCACCTCTCGTTGAGCCATCTAAACTTGTTCAGTAAGGTGTTGATTTTGTACTTGGTAGTTTAGACGTGCTTGGTCAATTCTCACTTACCAATCTAGTTTGTGTTGCTCGAAAGCCCTTGTTAGTTCATTGATATGACCTTGACGAATCTAGAAAGGCTGCTCTAACTCTTGGATTCTTGGGTGAGGACTTCATTTTCGACCCTGGCAGCTCTCGCATCTCGCATTTGGGTTTCAAATCTTTGATTTCTTCATTGGTAGGTGGAGGTAAGAGCACGTGCCCTTGTGAATTTTTCTTTACTGGTTCTGACTTCCTCCTTTTGTTGATTCAGCTCACGTTTTGCAACACGTCGGGACTTGTTAGCTTTTCGGAGTGCCACATAATCCTTGGTTAAGCTTTCAAGGTCATCTTTGAGGCAATCCCTTTCTTTGATGACTTGATCTATTTCACTGCTTTTAAGATAGATATCCATCTTTAGCTAGCCTTTTTCCTCTTTAAGTTGAGAGATTTCTGCGACAAAAGATGCCTTTTCTCATTTGAACTCCCTTCTAAGTAGCTCAATCTCAGAAGGTGGCTCTTCTATTGGGATTTATAGTATCTCGACGTTGGGTAGTAGAAATGGGTCATAGATATGGCAGAGTTTTCATACTTCGTATCCAGGAGTGGTAGGGCTTCCTCTTTAGTATCTTTCCATACAATGGATCTTCTTTTAAGCTTGGAAAGCTAACTAGACTTTCGCTTGATAATTGGGCTCTTTGTATTCAAAATCCCAATGTTCCAAGTCTTTGAAGAATGTGATGAATTGCTGGCATTGAAACTGACACAATACCAATAGAGGAGCATAACTTGTACTTCCCCATAATCCCAGAAACAGTACACAAGTGTAATCTCCATATTTATACACAATTGACTGAGGGAACACCCACAGGGTTCTCCATGTGACTTCGTCCTCCTTAATGTTTTGTAATTCCTCGACCCAATGCTTTTTTGTCTTATTTTGATGACATTCTTCCTCTAATGCCATGGAAAAAGGACTAATCTTGAAAAAAAAACATTTGTCTGGCTCTTCCTTTCCTAACACAGAGATGACCTAGGAGCCATACCTAGAGCAATGGGGCACACCCGATAAACCTTCATGTTCCAATTCTTTTACAAAAGTTGAGGGCGCGGATGGTTTTAGTGATGATGGTGATTGATGTTGCAACATAGGCAAGAAAAGAAATCTGTGACTGCCACTTCTACATAACCCAAAGTCTTCGTGAATATAACGAGCCCGTAGATTTCCAAAGCATAGACATCTTGAGCTTTTTTTTGATCGAAAAGATTTACCACGATCTCTTTCAAACTGGTCCAAGAGATGCATTCACTGCTCCCTTTTACTTTGATGTAACTATCAACCCATGCTTCTATGGCCCCAAGAACTTGCCTCAACCTTTTCTTGAACGTAGGAGGCATTAGTGCTTTGCAGTAAATCCGGTCTACCTTAGCCCTTTCTATGTTGAGTAGAGCTATGTAATCATCAATGGTAGGGACTAAATCTTATTGGTTGAAGGTGAAACATCAGTAGGTCAGATTCTAGAACTGTGTAATTGCTCGCAGCAAGCCATCATCCAACTGAACTTGAAGTAAGAGAGCTATATCCTCGTACTTTTTAGTGAAGGCTTCTTTCTCGTTATTATCCTAACTGTCCTAAATATGCTTCAGTTCTCGACAATCATTTTGACAAAAATCCATCTTGACCTCTTCATGCATTTTTGAGATGTAATCAGACTTGAAGATATCTCCGTCTTGATGCTGGCAACCTGCTGACCATGTTTTGACGTTTTCAAAGGACTTGATAGTGGAGATGAGCTGTTGCTCCATAAATGATGCCCCTTGCTGAACACCGAACCAAAATAATTACCTTAGAATAATGATAATCATGATAGTTATGATGAGATAATGCATGTGCCAAGACACAAAACAAAAGGAAAACGAATAAGTGAAACATATAAGAGACAAATGTAAAGAATTAAAGAATTTAAGAACATCAAAAAAATATATTCATAACATGTCTCAACCAAGGTGATGAGACGAGAAACGAGAAGTGTATCAAGATGTCCGAATACAATGTGCCCTTTATGAGGTGATAAAATAATCGACCGATAGTAATATTCGCTTATCACCACTAGTGCAGATACGCGTTAAGTCGTGACTTGGATAGCATAATGGTTTACTGCATAAGACATTGTGAATGATGGTTTTTGCTTACTGACAGTTATTTAGACAAAGGTTAGCCGTTGTTCTAGTAGCATGATGGCATGCCTTGATAAATGATAAAAAAATGCAGATACGGGTGACAATTGTACACTCATTATCACTTGCATAGTTATGGTAATTGAGAGTAAGGGTTAGGAATGTTTCCCTAAGTGACCTTGCTCTCTAGGTGTTCTAGCAATGTTCTGGTATGGTTTGACATGGTTTAGCTCATAAGGCTCACTATATAAGGTTTAAGTTGATGCCTAGATGGGTATCAGAATTGCTCCTTCGTCCGGTAAAGACAGTCGAGGCACCTCGATCCTAAGCCCATCGTGGGTTTGACGGAACGGGTTTAATCCGATGGATGTATTTCCCTATGCAAATGCGGAGGGTTACTCATGAGAGACATAGTTAATTTACATCCGGGAAGTTATTGCTATACCTATGCAGAAGGTTACTCATGAAGGCTAATAGCTCACTTCCTCCTAATGATTAGGTTATAACCTCACCATGGAGTTTGGAGGGACTCTAATGCAAATACAAGTGCATCATGTGTGATGAGGAAACGATCAAACCTTTTTGCTTACTCTCGTATTACCATTTTTATTAAACTGATGATTATTCAAAAATAAGACAATCCTGAGAATCATGTCAAACAAAAGATTAGTTGACAAAACAAAAGAAAGGGTCATAGTTAAATCATGATCGAAGATTGAAAGAACCAAAAACCTAGTAAGACATGGCTAGTTATTGGCCTAACTCTTTATACAGTCCCTAGTGGAGTTGCCAAGCTATCGCAATGTACCCTAGGGTGGATCCTCGTGGATCTATGGGTGTATACTATTTAAAATATTTTTTTGACTAGGAAATATGTTCTTCACCTAGACTTTTCCTTTGCAATGTGATAGAATGAGAAGGTACAGATTCTCGACTCATGATACGGTGAGAGAGACCATAAGACGAATCGCTCATCTTATTAGTCTCGGATGACCATAACAAAGTGGTCAACGCTTAGAGTCGCCACCGATCATTTTGGGTTAGGCATGATCGGATGGCTATAGAAACCTATGTCTTAAGTTACGAAACTCAAAACATCGATCCCGTGGTCTGCATGGTACAAAGACTCGCCATTTGAATTCGGGAGTTGGTTACACATAATGAGGCACGAACCTCTTCGCCATGCCCGAAATTGGTACCTTATTAGTTATGTCTTATCTCAGTTTCAATTCTTTCGATCTTAACTTGTCACTATTTTGATATAACCCTCTTTTAATGCATGAATTTTATAGAAATACAAATCCAGGTTTTGATGAAAAAATTTAATCTCATATACGCCCTGGATAGATAGGGAATATAGAAATTTTTAATAAAAATGACCTTTGGATTTTACTTTGAAAATGGAATATTCAAGTTTTGGCACTGGAGAGATACCCACGAGGAACATCACCTTTAATTTTACTTGAAATGATTTAAAAATATGAATGCAAATAATCATCACAAAGAAATCACGTTAGTAAGGCGATGAATGAAGTAACATAACATGAACCATTCAATGTAAAGAAGGGATGGACTATTAGAATTTATCTCGCAATTGGCATCAATTATTTAGGAATAATCGAACTGACAATTTTCGAGATGGATTTGGCTTCCTTGATTGAATGAGATTTTTTTTAAATAAAAATAGGCTTGACTCTTGACACATTCATGAAAATCTAGGTAGAAGAAAATTTTAATTGTAGTTAAAAGACAGGGTTAAAGTATCCCCTCGAAAAGATGAGGTTGGAGTATCCTTGAGGATGACGAATAATTTAGACAAATGAAGATTTTTAAATCTTAATAATTTTGAAAAATAGGGGTTGGAATATCCCTCGAAAGGTCACAGTTGGAGTATCCCCGAAAGTGACATGTCTGACACTCTTTAAAGAAGTTGAGTTGGAAAACTTAAGTTAACAAAATATTGTGATTTAAAAAATGAGTGAGCATTTTGACGCTTTTTGATAAAAGAAATTATTGTGAATGAGGATGGTAAAGATGTAAAAAAAAATTCATGCCTTGATGCGAGCCTATAGGAGGTCAAAGCATGTTATTGAGGTTGATCAATGATATGGTGACATTCGAATGTCTCGAGACGAAGCTCGAGAAAACAACTCAATTTTGACCATAACCAAAATAAGGGGACAACATCATGCTATCCCACTTTCTGAATTTATTCTAAATTGGTTTAAAGGTTTTAGAGACTGAACAAGATACCGTTAGAAAGGTAACACGACGAAGGTCAATTTAAAAATATTCTCAATATCCTAAAAAATCACTTTCTAGGGGAATAAATTTTTAAGTTTGGATTAATTACATTGCTAGCAGAGCATACGAGGGACAAGATGTGTCAAAATTTGAAAAATCACCCAAACCCGTTTGGTATCAAAAAATTACAAATGATACCTTTCTAAAAAGGGAATTTCATGAATTTTTTAGGAAAAATGTTTGAAAGATTTTGAAAAATCATTTAGTGGGTCTGAACAGCCCGATCAGAATACATGTTGCTGATTCTGGGGGTTCTGGACAGTTTAGATTTGAAAAATCATAACTCTCTCACGATCCAGAGGTGAATAAGACATTGTTTTAAAGATAATTTGACACACTTTGAGAGACAAATATCAGAAACTTCATGAAAAATCGTTGGGGATTTTAAACTGATTTTTCAATTCGCAACATTTGTGCTGCCAGCAGAGGACAAAGCAAAATAGGGGATATTTTTTATTTTTCTTTGTGTTTTTGAGTCCAAATTCAGGTCATTGACATTCGAACATCCATGACTGAAGGGAACGAGTGGCATGAACATCACAAACTCATTTGCATAGCCTTAAAATAGTTTGGAATGATAAAAAAACTCGTTGATCATACCACTCAAAGTTTCGACTCAAAAACAAGGCACAAACATTTCAGGAACAAGTATAGGGCCATTTTCATCAGAAAATCAAAAGTTTTGAGGTCGTTTAATCAGGATTCTAGATTTGGAAAACTTAATTTTCCCTAAGATTTTTTTTGCTAACTTTAAGGAAAATACTAAGTTTGTGTTAACCCTCATTGGTTGAGGTTAACATGCTTGGCTTATGGAGGTTTTGAAAATTAGTTTTTGAAAGCCTTCAAACTTGCACTTAGATAAGGAGAAGATAATGAACATACAAGGGTATGGCACATAACATAAATGGGGATGCTAACTTTACCAATGGTCTTGACAAAGAAAGTCTTATGCACATATCTTAAGAAGTGGAGCATGCCAAAAATGACAATGATTCATGACAAAATGCAAGTTAACGTATAAACATGCTTGAAACATGCTAGGCTAAGGATTTATGCATGGATTGAACATAACATGATGCATGGATTTGGCATAAAATGCATGAACAAGAGCTGTCAAAAATAATGAGGATGAAATAAGACACTTTGCACATCAAAAAGGGCATCGAGACATCCAAATCCTAAGCTACCACAACCAAAAGCCACAATAACACATGAGAATCCTAAGAGGGTGATGGAAACATGAAAGGCTCACTAAATGATAAATATGCTAAAAAACAAAAAATGAAAGTGATTAAGTAAGAAGTTATACCAACAAAGCTTCAATTTTTGGTCAAGTGGTTGGAACAGCAGAGATGCCTGAATTCCCCTCTTTTTCTTGTTGTTAATTAGCAAGAAACGAGCGAAAAAGAAAGGTTTCGATTCTATTATGGGTGAGGATGATTTTTCAGAGTATATAGTGGCTAGGAATGAGTGTTTGGGGCTATTTTTGGATACTGAGTGAAGGGCTACAGGATTCTATTTTTTTATGTGTGAATGAGTTAGGAGAGCTGAAATAAGTTGGAAAAAAAACTTTTTTTTTGCTGAGATATTAATGGCCTATTTATACCAGCACTTTGGAGCTAAATTGAAGGCGCTTTTGGTCATTTCTTAAGTGGCCAAAGTTGTAATAGCTAATAGCTATAGAGTGAGTGTAGGAAGCAATTTGTTGCCAATATGATGGACATTAGGTGGTTGGTTTGATTGCTAAAATCAAATACCAGCAGGTAGGGTGGCTGATAGTGATCTTTGTCAACAAACAAAGGAGGAGTAGGGTAATCATATGGTATTGACCCTTTATGATCTAATTTATACTTCAAAAAAATGTTTTGATTAATTCACAAGTCAAAATTTGTAATCTGATATGGGTTTCGATCTTTTTTTATGCAAAAACGAGTTAACATTAAGCTTTGGATCAATGGTGGACAAGTTAAAAATACCTCGATCATGGAAAATGTCCTGCATGTAGCAATACACTGAAGAATGTATCGATACATTTGGTCTAGAAAAACCTAGAATGTATCGATACAAGGAACATTGTATCGA
>JBBYHL010016149.1:0-11479 GCA_038381835.1 Adansonia madagascariensis
AACTATCATAAAACATTGCAAACCTCAACTATGGGTTCATTAACAGATTCTAACAAAATTTTAGAGTCCAAACAATTTATGACAAAGGTCACTTTCATAAGATATATTGGTATAAGAGGGTGTGGCATGCATATCTCCAATTGTAGGCTTTCACAGCCTTTCTGCCTCATTGCTCAGCATGGCAGAACCAATAAAAAGAGAGTCAACTAAGCATGGTAGCTGGATATGTTGGATAGCTCCCTAAAACTCACCAAAACACTATTCCATTGCCCTTCACCCTCAACCAACCTCCATTCCTATAGCTCCCTAAAACCACCACCATAATACCTTAAAAAACTTAACCTTTCACACATTTTCATCGTCACAACACCCCATCAACAATAACATTACCAGAAAGCTCCTTTCTTTCACCTTTTTTTTGCTAAGCAATAGCAAAAAGAGGGAAAGGATTGAGCTTAAAGTTACTATTTTAAAAAAGGAGAAAAGTTCAAGCTTTTGCTGGTATATTTTTTCCCTTGTTCTATGCATTTTCTGTTTTGTTCATCCATTTTATTTTAGTGAGCCCTTCATGTTACCATGACCCTCCTAATATTCTCATGCCTCTTTATGGCCTTGGTTGTGGTAGTCCTAGGATCTTGATGACCTCCTTGACACATTGATGTTGTTGGATATATAAACTCACCTTACATCATTTTCATCATCATACAGCCTCTGTTCATGCATCTTTTGCCATGTCCCTTCTATATTCATATATTCATTAATATTTAAATGGTCACCTTAATGTGTCTTAGTATGTTCAAATATTTACCTTGTGTTTTAAGGAGTCTCATGAAGTAAAAATGCTGTCTTGACAACTCTAACATCCATTCCTTTGTATAAACATGTTTATATCATCTCCATGCACCCTATTGGTCATCTTCTTGCATCTATGTCACTCATTTCCATGTCAAAATGTCATCTTTTCTTGTTTGCATGTTTAATCCATGTTTATCTTTGTATTTGCTATATTTTGTTCATGATATCTCCATTAACATGCTTGCTTGTCTCTCACAAACTCATTTTTAGAAAAATCCCCAAGTTAAGTTAATGCTACCTCTAATAGATGAAGAATAGCATGGACCTAATGCTTTCATTAAAGTGGTCTCCTAATCTTCAAGGAAATCAACATTTCAGCTCTGGATTTCATGGTGAAATACGTTTATTTTTCAAAAAAAGGAAATCCATTTTAGTATTAAACCTTAACCTTGAGTCTCATGTTCATTTTGGTGGTCAATGGGTTATTCCATCATCCCAAACTACTTCAGGATTGTAGAATGAACTTGTGAAGCCTGTGTTACTTTCTGTCATAGATGTTGGAATGTCCTAGGCCCGAGTCTATCTTCAAAAAACTAGAATACCGAATAATCCCCATGTTTTTACTCTGGCAACACTGTAGTCCAAATTTGAAAAATCATTTTGACCATAAAATATTTCCTTTGATTTTTCTAATATTTTTCCTTTAAAGGGCATCGAATTACCTTTCTAACAGTGCCTTATTTTCCCTCAGACCAACCCAGACAAGTGAGTTATGATTTTTCAAGCCTTTGCTATCTAAAACCCCTAAACCAGTGTGCAACATTTTGTTTGGGCCATTTCGGCACATCAGATGATTTTTACGAAATTTACAGATATTTTTCCCAAAAATTTCACAAAATTCCCTTTTCGAAAAGGTATTATCTATGATGTAATGATCCCGGATGAGCTTAGAATGATTTATTGAAATCCATCATGCCCTTTTAATTGTACATGCTGCCAAAGCTGAGACGAACCTAACTTCAAAAATTAATTTTGCCTAGAAAATGATTTTCTAGAATTTTTAGAATATTTTTATATTAAACCTTTTCGAGTTAACTTTCCAACAGTACCTCATTTACCCTCTGAAATCTTTGGATGCACCCGAACAAAATTCAAAAATAGAGATGACGTGATGCTATCCCCTATTTTCAACCTAATTTTTGAATCCCCTTTTATCGAGACGTTCGGATCTATAAAAAATGTGCCCGGTTGATTCCCTGACAACATCAACCCCCTTTGACTCAGATCAAGATTAAAATACAAAAAATAGGATTTCATATTAAAATTTTCGCTAGTGGATATGCTCCAACTCCACTACTCAAAGAGGATACTCCAGCCCTTTTTTTTAATCAAAGTTTAAATTTTCTGTTTGTTCCTAAATGCTTTCCTAACTTTCGGGATACTTCAACCCCACTACTCCGAGGGGACACTCCAACCCCATTTTTTAAAAAAAGGATCAAAATTTTTTATTCCTAACTATTTTCATTATACTATTTTATGGGACACTTCAACCCCACTTCTCCGAAAGGATACTCCAACCCCACTTTTATCTTAAAAACTTAAAATTTTCTCTTTTTTGGATGCCTCAAACTGTTTTGATAAAAATCATCTTTGTTTTTCAAATTACTACCGAACATAGACTGGTCACTAAAATTGTCATCCGGGTTATTCTTCAATAATCAAAGGCAATTATGAGAAATATTTTGATCGCCCCTCTTTTTTATGTTCTTTTGTTTATGATTGCTTGTTTATTATATTATTATATTTCTTATTTTTCACCTCACTAACTTGTTTCCTTTTGTAGTATTATTGTGCATTCATATTTAAAATTTATTTTTTAATGAAATTTATAAGGCAATGTTTCGTGTTGGTATCTTTCCAGTGCCTAATACAAAACATCCAATTTTTAAAATCAAATCCAAACATCATTTTCATAAAAAATCCCTTTGTTCCTCACATCTCCGTAGCGCATAGGTGATCTAATTTTTCTTAATAAAAAACCTCGAATTTACATTTTTCAAAACTTCATGCATTAAAGAGGATTATATCTCAATAGAGACCAAATGGATCTAATTTATCTAAGACCAAAATAAAATATAGTTAGTAGGTACCAATTTCGGGCGTTGTAAAGATGCTAGTCCTTCCCTGCACGTAACCAACTCTCGAGCCCAACCAAAATCTTTAGACTTCATAGACCTTGAAATTAGTGTTTCAAGTTTCGTAACTTGTGATATCATTTTCAATAGGCAGCCGATCTTGCCTGGCCTAAAATGATGGGTGGTGACTCTAAGTTTATGGCCACTTTATGGTGGCCATTGGGGTCCGGTTGGATGAGCGACTCGTCCGACGGTCCCTACCCCTTCATATTATCATGCCTAATCCAAATCCCAATCAAGGGATAGCTCAAAGGCTCGACAACAACCAACCATCATTTATTTTTAAGTTGAACACGCTATGCCCTTCGAATTGTCTGAAGTTTTAAAGGCCAGGCATGTGGCGACATAGTGACGAATCCACTGGGGACTATAGAGAGTTAGGCCTATAACTAGCTATTTTTCACTCAGTTCTCGATTTTTTTGTCTTCATGATTATTTAGATATAATTCTCTTTTATTTTTGCCTACTAATCTATATTGTTTATGTTTTTGTCTTGTGATTGTTAGGGATTATTTGTGGCCAAATAAATATTGATTCGAATAAATATGGTAATATGGGAGTGAAACAAAAAGGTTTAATTGTTTCCCCGAGACACACCGTGCACTTGCATTTGCACTAGATTCCTACCATATACCATGATGTGGTTAGTATCCTAATTATTAGGAGGAAGTGAGCCATCCGCCTTCGTGAGTAACCTTTTGCATAGGCATGGCAAGACTTTCTAGGATGTAAACTACCTATGTCTCTCGTGAGTACCCCTCTGCACTTGCATAGGGAAATACATCCACTGGATCGAACCCATTCTGCCAAACCCATGATAGGTCTAGGATCGGGGTGCCTCGGCTGTTCTTATCGAACAGAGGAATGATTCAGATACTGAAATAGGCATCAACCTAAACCCATGTAGTGAACCCTACGTGCTAAACCATGTCAAGCTATACTGGATGCTGCTAGAATAACCTAAAGATTAGGGCCACTCGAGGAACATTTCTTACCTTTACTCATATATACCATTGGTTACACGAGTGATGATAGGTGAATTTTGTCACCTGCGTTTGTCTTTTCATTTTCATGATCATTCCTTTAGGATATGCCGTTATGTTCGATGGTAAATCCTCTTTTATAAGTGGGTCAGTATAAGTGAATGCCATTACCTTCAACGCCATTTTGAAATAGTCATGTCTAATCGAATTGAGCCATCATGTTGCTCAAACAATGACTTAGCATAAATGGTGATGAATGAATGTCATCGTTTAAATGGCCAGTCTTTGTCGTCGCGAGGTATCATGTTGCTTCATGAAAATGCAATTTTAATATGGACATGCTGGTATCTGCCCGTTTAATGCCTCAACCTTTATATTCATCATGTTTACCCTAGGCATCATACCGCCTATTCTCAGGGCAAATTTTGTGATACACTTTTATTGCTATTTTTTCAGTTCTATATCTTTCACCTATTATTTCATATTGGTTACTAACTTATTTTCTTTTTGCTTTTCTTTTTCACCATGCATCATTTCATCATAATTACTGTCATCATGGGACAATTGGCTCTAATGGATCAGTTTTCACCAAGGCGCATCTGTCATGGAGCAACAGTTCACTTCAGAGTTAAAACCCTTTGAAAAAGTTCAAGCATGGTCAGAGCGCTGACAGCATGAACACGGGGATGTTTTAAAACTAGGGCATGCCTTAGTAGTGCATGAAAGGATCAAGTTAGGATACCGTCAAAGTGATTGGGAAAATCTGAGGATCATATAAACTAATTAGGATAGTACCGAAAGGAAATCATTCCCTAAGAGATATAGAGATATTGCTCTTCAGCTTTAAGTTTGTTTGGATGTCAGTTTGTTGCAAGAGGCCTCTCAGTTTTGGAATCCAACATACCTGTGTTTCACTTTCAAGCATGAAGACTTAGTCCCCATGGTTGATGAATACACTGCATTACTCAACATTGAAAGGGTAAAGGTCAAGACGATATACTGTAAAGCGTTGAATCTTCTAACCTTCAAGAAAAGATTGGCTCAAATCCTCGAGGCAACGAAATCTTGGATTAAAAGTCATATCAAAAGAAAGGGGAACAGTGAATGCATCTCATGAGCCAGTTTGAGAGAAGCAATGGTGAGTACCATTTACATCTGAAAAATCCAAGATATCTACGCTTTGGCAATATATGGTCTGGTTATATTCCCAAAGACATTGGGCTATGTTGAAGCTATGGTAGCAGATGTCTTTTCTCACTTATGCTGCAACATTAATCCTGCACCGGCCATCCTTGCTGAAACTATTCAAGTTCTTAATTTTTGTAAGAAAATAGGAATGGACCATTTCATTGGATGTGCACCACCCCTTCACATTTGGCTCGTCAGTCACTTTAACCTGGAAAAAAGTAGGATGTCGCACTGCTTCTTACCTAGCTTTAGCCCTATCTCTAAGGTACTCGAAGAGGAATAGCCTCAAGACAAATCTGAAGAGCAATGGGTCTAAAAATATCAGAACCTCAAAGGGGAAGAGGTAACATGGAAGGCTTTTTGGTTTTTCCCATAAATGGTCATATACCGATGCAAAGATTGCAGCTGTGTACCGTTCATGGGATTATGGGGAAGTACTAGCTATGCCCTTGTTTTAGTTCTTCGACAATTCTACTGCCGTCAATTCATCCCCTTCATCCAATACTTAGAGTTATAGGATTTTGATTATGGAGAGCCTGACTACAAGTCGAAAGTCCAGCTAGCCTTTCAAGCATTGAAACAAACCTGTTACATGGAGAGATATTGGAGAGGAGTAGTATGACCCTAAGATATGATGAATAAAGGATCCGTCGCATTAATGATGTCGTGCCTTTGTCTAGTATTGGGACATCACAAATACCGGTTGATGAATTTCCCTCTGAGGTTGAATTTCTTAAGCAAAAGTTTGAACAAGAGAAGGTGACCTTTGCCAAGGAGATTACTCGATTAAAGGGGAAAATAGTCAATTGAAAATGTATCTCTACCTCAGGGATGGTGAGATAAGCAGGGCTGTTAAGGAGAAAAACCACCTCAAGGAGGATCTTGAGAGCTTGAAAAAAGATTATGTGGCCCTTAACAAAGCAAGCAAGTCCCAAAGGCTTGGAAAGTCATCAGTCAAGTGGAGGACAGAAATTACTACTCTCGAGAAGGAACTACACCAATGGAGAGAAACTGCTAAGGCCAATACGAAAAAGCTTGTTAGAGCCTAGGCTCTTGCATCAACTTATCAAATAAGGAATGAATGATTAGACGCTCGAGTCCAAGATTTGAGAGGAAACCAGCTAAAAATAGAGTTCTGACACTCAGAATCCATGACTTAAAACTTTCACTTCAAGCTCACCAAGACCAAGTCGATGCATTAGTGAAAGCCTCCGAACAGCGGGAGCAAGAATGGCTTTAAGTGGTTGATCATGCACCCCAAAACCATTAGGACTATCATCACCGTCTCACAGAGTAGATCTAGGCAACTTAGTTAAGGCCGAGAACATGATGGATGTAGCCTGATCCCTGACACATGATATCTTGCCCACCAGAGCCCACGAGCGAGAGTTATTGTATTTCTTAGACCATGTAATCTAGAAATGTAACCATGTTAGGCATTTTTAGATGTGATCACATGTAATTAAGACATTTTGTTGCTTTAATGAAAGATGCTATTGGTAGAGCTGTCCCTTTACACAATTGTCCTTTTTGCATTTGCATAATTAACCAATCCTTCCATGGTTTTTATTCATTTATCCTCCTTGCATCAAATATATGCATGAACATACCATAAAGGCCTAATTTGAAAATAATTTAATGTGAAAGTGATCCAAAACATGAAATCTATAGTTCACCATTTGTACAACACTCGTAATCATCAAAAAATAATGAAAAATGATCACCAAGCCTGCATCGAGAGACTCAAACTCATGTACAGAGAGTCTTAAGAGCAAGCACTCCGTAAGAATGAGGAACTTCAAGCACAGATCACTAAGCTAACTAAATTGTTGTCCAATGCGTTGAAGGAAAAAGGGTAAACGAGTATATTCGAGATAGGGAAAGAATCGGTCGACCCTGAAAGCAATTTAAATAGTGGTATTAAGGCACCAATGCTCAAGAAGGGACACTACATGGGCAACACCCTTCAGTAATGAATATCCCACCATCTCAGCCATTTATTTATATCAATCCTGCAATAGCGTCCCACTTAATTCAAGGATTTTAAGGTGTAAGCTCTCAAGGCCTATAATCCTGGACCTCAATGAGCACATGGAGCAAGAAAAGGCAAAGAAGCCCTCACAAAATGATGAGGACTTGGACAAATATCACTTAGTGGAGAAACGTTTTCGAGTAGTGAAAGAAAGCAACAAATTTGGAATCATAGATGAGTTTCTAGCCTCGTCATCCCGCCCAAGTTTAAAGTACCTAATTTTGAAAAATACAATGGGACTATTGACCCTACTACCATTTTCGCCTGTACTAACATAAAATGATGGGACACGAAGAGAATGAGAAGCTACTAATCCATTGCTTCTAGGACAACCTGACTGGGGCAACCCTCTGATGGTACATAGAACTTGATTTTGCAAAAATTCAAACATGGGCAAACTTGGCGTGTTCATTCCTTGAATAATATAAGCATGTGTCTGATTGGATTCCAGATCGTCTTTCTCTCATGAACATGGAGAATAAATCTTTCGAAAGTTTTAGACAGTATGTTTAAAGATGGAGGGAAGAGGTAGCTCAAGTTCGCCCTTCTCTAACTGGAAAAGAAATGACAGTTATGTTTGTTGGCACCGTACGAGCTCCTTACTACGAAATGCTAGTAGGAAGCGCCACAAAAAATTTTATCGATATGGTCATATCAGGTGAAATGATTGAGAATGCCATCAACGATGGTAGGACATCTGTCGGGGAAGTATCTGGATCAGCAAAAAAGACAGCAAACAAAGGTAAGGAAAAGGAAGTGAATGCTGTAGGCAAGAATCGTGCTAGGTTTAACCAACGTCTACAACCAGCACAGCCTATACACTTCCAAACATGTTGAATGAGTCTTACCCTTTACTCATCAGCATTGCAACTAGTCCATGCTACTGGGTTCGCTCCTGCAATGAGCTTTGCACCAAATCCCATGCAAAATATGGCCTACAATGCACAGCCCCACAATATGCACAATGCGAGAGCTTTGAATAACTAACAAGTATCCCGAGAAAGGTTTAAACCATTCCCTTATTCGTGTAAAGAAATCTACTTTTGCTTATTGGCAAGCAAACTAGTGGCTCCAGTATTCATGAACCCAAGATCACCGCTGTACCCCAAATGGAATGATGATAATGCTTATTGTGATACCACACAATAGCGTAAAGCTACTCCATTGAGAATTTTACTTCTTTTAAAAGAAAGGTTTAGGGTTATTAGAAAAAGAAGTGATCAAGATTGAGCAAGGTCTTAAACCTAATATAGGGCCCAACCTACTCCCTAATCATGCTGAACCAAGTGTAATGCGATAATCGATGGAAAAATCTATCGAATTAAAAGAAGTGTGGTAGAAGTTAAAACCCTGAAGAGTAAGATCTGACAGGCTTTCATGAAAATTGGAATAGTAACAGATAACAAAAGTCAAAGAAGAAATGGTGTTGATACATCTTGCTGCCACTGTGGTCAAGAACACTACTTGCAACATTATTTATCATTCTTGAAGATGGTCCAAGAGATGATGGATCAGTCCAAAATTGAGTTCTCTGAGAAGTGGGATGGGCATGACAATCCATCTATCAATGCTACTGATGAGGATAGATCCATCGATGGTCAGATCTTTAGTTGTCTATCTTTTATGGGCATGAGAAAAAGAGCAAATGAAAGTTTTAGGTAGTATGCTGCAAAATGGATAAAGGAGGCTACCCAAACTCATCCCTTACTGACAGAAAAAGAGATGGTGGTTAGATTCATTGGCACGTTGCAAGCCCCTTATTATGAAAAGACTGTGAGAAGCTTCCTAAAAAACTTCGTGGATATGGTCATACTTTGTGGGAGGATCGATGAGGCCATGAAAAATGAATTGAGAAGAAAAGGTATCTACAAAGATAAAAGGAAAGAAAAGATAGAGGCTAGTAAACAATCACAAACCAACACTGAAGCTAGTTCGTTTCAAACTCATGCTAAGTTAGACCTAAAGGAAATGATCATTGAAGGAAATGGCACGATTGTGGAAAACATAGAAAAAGTTCGGATGCCAATGAATTCAGTTTGGCAAATCCTAGTGCAAGCTAAGTTAGTTAATGCAACTGAGAAGACAAAAGAAATGATTGCTAACTTTTGTGACTTCCATACTCTTTACGGCCATACTCTTCAAAAATGCAAAGAGTTTCGCACAATGGTTCGAAGAATGATGAATAAGGGTAGCATTGACTTCTATGATGAAAAGCAAGCCCCACATACTAAGTTTGCAAATGCAACACCATCTGTCAATGCATTAGAAGAAGAAGAAGGCAGTCTCCCTTACAAGATTGGAAGGCCGTTGATTTTGTATGACTATTAACCAAAAGTTAAAGTTAACCTTGTTCAGTCTTCGCCAAAGATGATCATTCAACTTCCATCTCCCTTCCTATATAAAGATGATAAGGTAGTTCTTTAGAACTATGAAAGCAAAACCTTAATCATCAGAGAATCTGGCCAGCGAGTAGCAACTGTTGACCTTTTAGGTGTAAGTCACCTAACTCAGAGTGGCTGATGTTATGCTCCGACAGCATCAAAAAATAGCACTCGACAAGAGAATGCCAATCTTGTTTCTTATACACTAAAGTTTGCAACCAAGAACTTAGATTCAATAGCTATCAAAGATCCAATGAGCAGGAAAGAAGCTACAGAATTCCTCAAATTCATCAAGCATAGTGAATATAGCATCATTGATTAGTTGAACAAGCAATCCACCAAGATATCTATGTTATCATTGTTGTTGAATTCAGAAGCTCACAAGAATGCCCTCCTCAAGGTTTTGAATGAGGCCTAGTCCCTTCTAACATCTCTATAGGTCAGTTGGATCACCTAGTGACCAATATCACCACTGACAATAACATATCTTTCAGGATGATGAAATTTGCATTGAGGAACAAGAAATTATAAGGCCCTCCATATCACCACATATTGTAAAAGCACCACATTGCCCAGGGTGCTCATTTATAACGGGTTAGCTTTAAATATAATGCCCATGTCATGCTTGAACAAGCTCCCTATTGAAGCATCTCATATCCATAATAGTTATACTATTGTGTGAGTGTTTGATGGAACTTGCCGAAACATTGTTGGGAACTTCACCATTCCAGTCCAAATCGGCTCATGTACTTACGAAGTTGATTTCCATGTGATGGACATTGCTCCATCATATAACTGCCTATTGGGAAGGCTATGGATTCATTCTGCGGGGGTAGTACCATCATCTTTGCACCAAAAGTTAAAATACATCATTGAAAATAAAGTTATTAGTATCGGAGTGGAAGAAGATATCATTGCTACTACCTTAACTGATGCCCCATATCTTGGACCTGATGAAGATATCCTCGAATCCTCTTTCCAGTCCTTTGAGTTCGTCAATACTAATTATATCAAAGAGGAATTACCCATAGTCCAACCTCACCTATCAGAGAGCACTCACATGGTTTTAAAGTTTATTGGTAAGGGTGACCAGGTTGGAAAGGGACTCAAAAAATGCCTTTGAAGAATTGGCAAAGCCTTGAAAATGGTCAACCAAATCGACAAAGAGGGTTGGGATTCAAGCCTAGTGCACAGCAGAAAAGAAAGTAAGCTCAGAATAACCGTGAAAAAAGAATGTTTCGTTCTTCAAGATGAGACAAAAAGGACGAGCCAATGATATTCCCACCACTTTGGGAAAGTTTTTGCCAAGGGGACATGTAAATGCTGGCTCTGCTAGTGCTGTACTTATATTAAACAAAACATTGAAGGATATCTCCATCAATACAATTGGTGAGCCAAAGATGTCAACAATAAGTTCGAAGACTGGCCTATGCCCTCCAGGGTTTATTCTAAGTGTTTGGACTGAGACCAAGATTCATGTACTATTCAAGTCTATTTCAAAGTAATACTATGAACTAAACCTACATGCTCTCGCCCAAAAGCATTGTAGGATCCTCTGAATGGGCAACTTTTATTAAGTATTATCAATGAAAATGACTAAGCATTTTGCATTCATTCTTTGTGCTCATAATTTTTGCCGACCTTAGACTTTTTTTTCTTTTACCTATATTATTCTTTTCTATATTTTTAGGTACCACAATGAAGGTGACATGAATGTTTATACTAAAACCTTAGGAATTGATTTCGAGCAACCGATCTATGCCGGTGAGGTCAAATTTGAAGAGGACCCTGAAGAGAACCCCATACCCTTAGACTTATTAAGACTAGTTAAACAGGACAAAAAAATAAATATTACCTTATAAAGAATCCACTGAAACCATAAACCTTGGAACAGAAGAAGACCCA
>JBBYHL010016170.1:0-11477 GCA_038381835.1 Adansonia madagascariensis
TATGTTCTGCATTAAGGATGAACCCAATATTCAAGTTTGCCAATCCACCTCCTCCTTTCTTTTATCTAGAACGGTTTGCAAAATGTTTAGATACAAGTGACTTTTTACCTAGGGCTTGGGCAGTTGTAATCCGCTTCTTAGGGTCCCTGGTTAGCATCTTCCTGATGAGGTCCTTTGCACCATTAGATATAGACGGCCATGGCTGGCTTTTTAAGTCAAGATTACCTTCTAAAACTGCTTTAAATATTTCTTTCTCGGTCTCTGCAACAAAATTACTCGTTAACAGATTAAGAAAAAAGTATCAGAACGGAAGTGAACCCTTTTTTTTGGGGGGGGGTGGGATGGAAAAAGTAAAATTCTTAGAACAATAAGATATTTGACTCAAATTCAACTGAAGTTTAAATCCTTCCAAGAAATTTAAGGGGATATTGGATTAGACAAACCAAGGGACAGCATGAGAGAACAAGTAGCAAACAGGCAAAATTGTTTTTCTTTGAATTTTCATATGTACTACATTTTTTCAAGATTCATCTGAATGGTTGTTTTCATTTCAAATTTCTATGGTAGCACACAACCGAAACGGGTAATTTAAGTTGTTTGCTTGTGCTGGGACATTTTTTTTTTCCCAACAGCTCTCCTGTGGCAAAACTCTACTTCAGTTCAGTTCTCTCTTTGATTAATGAAGAATTTATCCATGTAAATAAATAAAATTTTAACATACCAGCCCAAAATGGAGGCACTCCACTAAGAAGAATGTATAAAATGACTCCAGCACTCCACACATCTATCTCCTTGCCATATTTCCTCTCTAACACCTCTGGTGCTGCATAATATGGACTTCCAACAAGGTCCTTGTATATTCTAGCTGAAAGTTAGGCAAAATTCAATTTCAAGTGGTTAGTAGCATCTTCGAGGAATATAAGATTCAAGATAATAATTTCGAGAAAATCGAAAGCAAATAAGTTTTTTTTTTGCTTTCATCCACCATTCACTCATAACTAATGGTAATCGAATTCATAACCGATCTATTTATGAAATTTAACCCAAATTACGTGCCTTTTCGTCCAGTCATGAAATTTGATGGTTCAATAGAAGTTGAGAAAGCTTTTATTGCTTTAAGTTTTTCACTATGGAAATTAATGAAAACACTTTAATCAAACTAATCGTTCTCCTTGAACTGATTCTAGCAATTTTACATGATACTAAAACCTGGGCTATAACCGAAATAGGAAAAAAGAATCATAATATAATTTGAAAAGAATTAGAGACTTTGACAAAGCAATGAATTGATCATGTCTAACTGCATGAACTTCAGGAGAAAAAAGGAACGACTATATCTATCATCAACGGTTTTGGGTGTAACTAAAGAATCAAAAGAGCAAGCAATAACAAATCAATGAGAACCAGTCAAAATTAGAAGCTAACCTTCCTCAATGAAGACAGAGAGTCTAAAACCAGTGGCCTTTATTGAAGAATTCTCATCCTTGGTAACCAGCAATAAATTCTCCGGCTTCAAGTCCCTATGCATAACCCCCATAAAATGACAGGCATGCACCACATTCACAATCTGCCTACAAATTGAAGCCGCTTGACGTTCTGAATAACTCCCTTTAGCTATAATGCGATCAGAAAGCTCGCCACCTGCACACAACTCCATTACCAAATTTAGATTCTGCCTATCTTCATAAGCATCTTTGAACTGAACAATGTTTGGTTGCCCTGATAGATGTTGTAGGATTAAAATTTCTCTTCTAACATCCTCTATGTCTCCATGAGTGGTTAGTTTACGCCTTGAAATAGACTTGCAGGCGTATTTTCGCCCAGTCGCCTTCTCAGTGCAAAGATAAGTGATGCCAAACTGACCCCTCCCCAACTCTTTGTGAAGATCATAAATGGTGGTGATATCAATATAAGGTTTGAGCAGAATGGTTCCAATCTGGGATGATGGAGAGGCTTTAGAAAAAGAAGGGTTTTGGTTTTCCAAGGCTGGGTTTTGGTGAGGTTGTTCGGTTGTTTTGGGCAATGGTTGATATGGGCGAGGAGAAGAATCGGCTGAGGACGAGATTGGGATTTCATGATGAGACTGAGATTTTCTCAAGCAGTATCCCAGAGATTGGGAGAGTCCCATAGATGGCTCTTAACAAAACACAAGAGTTTGATTCACCTCTTGTTTTCGTGCGTCAGTCGGTTCATATATACTTTGAAAAGTTTAAATTTGTTTGGTTAGATTGTTAATGATTTGTTGCAGGAGGAGCATCCATGGGAGTTTGTTATTAGCTTTGGTAGCAGTACTAGGTGCTTTGCCTTTGCCTTTTGAGTTGTCTTGAGTATCATTCCTTCCTCAGCTTCTTGTTTGCACGTAGCACTGCTGTGCTTTCCTTTGCTTCGTTTGAGAGAAAAGGCTCGGGAGAAGGGAAGAATTTTGATTTGAGGGGGTGAGTTTCGAGTTTCAGAGCTTACTGCGTTACTTTTGTTTGATTTTATTGGCCATTGCCATTTGTAAGAAGGAAATCCCATGGAAGGCCAATGAAACTTGATAATTCCTACGGGTGTCATTGTTCGTTTGTGCTACCTATCAGGCCCATCATGGAAAAGCCGGAAGAACAAGTTGGACTAGTATTTTTTATTTTTACTTTTTTGGGCAGAGTATGAAATAGACCACTTATTGTTTTAAAGTAAAATATTATTATGAAAAACCAAACAAGAGTTGATGTGTAAAAACCTCTCTGTCTTTCTCTCAAGTTTGAAAGGTACTAAAGTAGTTACAAGGATAGTCATTTATGAATTCGTTCATTTTTTTTGTCAAGCTATTATTCTTTTCTCTTTTAAATAAAATAATGAGATATGATCGATATAATTTAGATTTAACATTATAAAGTTAAGAATAGCGAAATTGTATGATAAAATCTTTACAAAGAAAGGATATATGTTTTTTTAATTGAACAAGACATGATTATTATTATTATTGTTGTTGTTGTTGTTGTTTTATTTAAGATAGGGAGGTCCCAATTCTTTATTTTAAGTATAAATATTCATATATTATCATGTAACAAATTTTTTAAATGCAAATTTGATGTGTTTCGTGGATGTACCAAATTTATTGAAATCATTATCATTTTGTACGTCACCATTTATGCAAAAGAACTATTTATCTAACTTGTGTTTCTTTCTCGAATCATTATTTTACAAAGACACATTTTTTTCTTTTATTTTGACTTCCAAACTCAAATTGATATCTAGAATTGAGGGGGGGGGGTGTTATGTGTATCGTTGTAAGTTCAACCGTAATTATTATAATATTAGAGCAATATTAGAAATTAAGATATTGATTATGATACGTTCGGATATTATACTGTAATTAATGTTGTGATGATTCTTTTTGTTCCTTGGTTAGAACCTTCTTGTATATATAAGACACTTATGTATTAAGTCTATTGACTTTGACAAAATTGAGAGTGCAAGAACTTTTTCTTTTTCATAATACAAATGCACAAAATCAATTAACTGTCAAGAAAAGTTATTATTATCATAATACGATTGTAAATATATATATATATATATATATTGCTTTTCTTTTCAAAGAAAAAACAACAATTATAAATAATTTAAACTATAGTTAATTCCGTTATTATATGTATCATTAGGACACATAAATAAGAATATGAAAATGGGTAGGCTGTAGAATGTTATCTTTCTAATGGAAGGAAAATTATGTCAATGTATTTAATGGAGGGATAAAATTAAGTTTTATTCAACTTTTATTTATCTTTGGTCAAGTTTTTAAAAGGAAAAATCAGATTTTAAAAAAAAAATTGAAATTTGATATTGAAAAAAAAATTAAATTTTAAAATTTAAATTTAGAGTCGTTAAATATTAATTTTTAAAGATGATTGTATAATTAATTAAATGAAATATCAAGTTGAACAACTATGGCTTTCCATTGAAAGAAATTGAGAGTGGAGGAGACATGCGTCATCTGCATTTGTTAGTTTAAGAAGAAATTTTCATTTAGGAATGTTATCATATAGCCGACGACCTTGACCCAGAACTATGCTACTACCTCTTTCCTGCCTGCCTTTGCTCACGACAAAGTCAGATATTCAATTTCATACTCCTTTAAATGGGACTCTTCCTATGCTTCACTGCTTATTTTCGTTCCCAACAAGTTTGGTCTTCCTTGCCCCTGTTTTTGTGATTCAGTCGCCATTTTCGTTGCCAAAATTCCTTCTTAATTGCCTCGCAATTCTTTTTTTTTTTTTAAAAAAAAAAACTTCTGGTGTATTATTCTAAATTCTCCCAATGGACCTTGGCATCTGCCCTTCTCCTTCCTATATCATGTCATGTTTTCCGGCTGAAGAGGCAAGGGAATTGTGCTGCTCAGCAGCTTCAGCGGTGATCACTAAACTGTTTTACGCAATCTTCATCTTTATATTTGCAGTGGGTTAGTTCAAAATTTTCCCCTTTGTTTTACATTGTTGGATTTGATCCTTCCCTCTGAGCAAGAAAAAATGAAACAAACAAAATCTTTTGCCCGTTGCATTCTAAGAACATTCAGAAAAATTTGGAATCTCTGTTAGAAATTAGCTTTGGTATCAATTTCGCTTGAATTCCAAAACTAATTGAAATATGACATTTTATGTGCAGTTGGAGCAACTTTAGGAGTCCTGACTGGAGCTTTGGTTGGGGCAAAAACAAAGATGGGTTTTTTGCATGGAGCGGCGATTGGAGCCATAAAGGGCAGTTTTTTGTCCATCAAGTTCTTCAAAATTTCACTCACACTCTGCAGTTCCAGTGATATGGCAACGAGGTATCTCTTCCAACCGGTAAGATACCCACCAACCCTTCCACGTGTTCTTAAAACACAAAGGTTCAATCACTGCCATCATTTGCCTGTTTGGGCCACCTGAATTCCATCTCCCAAAAAGGTTTTTATTTTAATGCTTGAATTTGAATTTGTTTTTGATTAGATAAACGGATTTGACTCTACTACATCCATCGAAGTTCCCTGGAATGAAGGGTTGTCAAAGGATTCGATAGAAAATATTCCAAAGATCAGAATCACAGCAGAAAACGTATGGGATTCATCCGGGAACAGAATAGCTTGTTCAATTTGCCTTGAGGTTTTTTTCTCGCCTTTTTGCTCGTCTGTTCTGTCGCTTCTGATATATGATTTGATTAGTCAATGTTCCTCTCATTTTCATTTAATTCCAATAACTTTCCTTGATCATTAATTCTTGGATATGGTTTCAAATTTCCAGGACTTTTTACCGGGGGAAACAGTTCATAGCTTGCCACAATGTCACCACATGTTTCATACATCGTGTCTTCAACAATGGCTGATAGGGCATAAATCTTGCCCTTTATGCAGGAGAAACCTTTAACGCTCAAAGTGGAACTCAGAAAATCCAGTTCTGCCTCTTCGTTTAGAATTTTATTTAGTCTGGACGAATTCGTCAACAAAGTTTCCATTCATGTAGTACAAGCTCGACTACCAAGTTCTAACCAAGCACGAAAGAAAACTAGGAATTAAAAAAAAAAATTGTACATACAGTGTAGCTCTTAATTAATTATAGTTTTTTTTTTACTGCATGAATTATGCACATTAATTACATTTAATTCATACCCCGAATTCGTGGTAAATCCCTATTTTTTTCAACGTGCAGTCTTACTTTGTCATATTGTTCACATCACATAATAGATGAAACGTGTAATTCAGAACTAATTTCAACGAAACTTCCACGCAAGTTAAAGGACCCTCTGGCGTCTGGCCAAAGTTGACAAAAGTAGGATTCCAAACAACATTGGAAAGTGTTAACTAGCAGCCATGGAAACCCACGAGTAAAACAAGTTGGCATAGCAGCCGGTTTGAATGACTAAATAACGTCCTTGGAAAAGCTTCTGGATCTCAGAACAAAGAATACTTAATTACTAAAATAATCACAGGTCACGAACTTCATGCCGTGCATTAGTAGAGAAACCATTCACCGAGTCTGATTTCCATTAAGGCCATGCAGCAAAGGTAAGTGTTTCGGGTGGAACAACTTAACGGCCACTTAAATTCAAATGAAAATTGACATATGATGAAAATAAGCCGGGGGCAAACTTTGCTTTATCGGCTCATCTTGTTATATTAAGATGCACGGCTGTAGTACTGGTCAAGTGTCCTTGAAGAGATACAGTGAAGTTCATGTGGGAAGATACGAAGCAAAGTCCATGCTAAATCAAGTGACTGGAAGATGATCTGAGTATCGTAAGCACCTTGAGTCAGAAATTTTCTCTCAAATTTATCTAGGAACTCCAGATAAAGCTGTAAGTTGATAACAAGGAGAAAATAAAAAATGCAGTTCTGAATATGAACCTCTATTTTTTATAAGTTTCTCCTACATGCAAAGCTGCACATGCATAGTATCAACCCCACCCAAAAACACACAAAAGCATACAAATAGAGAGAGAGAGAGAGAGAGAGAGAGAGAGAGAGAGAGCAGGTCCTCAGAAGAAAGTGCTTCCTCTCCAACCACTCTCCAACCACAGCTTTCATAGCTTGAACATCTTTTCCAATAGCACAATTTGCATATAGCTGAAACCAAGATTAACAGCCTTTCAGTATATGAAGAATAATCCTAATACTTGAGTGGGACTGTGGGACGCTTGCTTCAATTTAGAACTTCACAACCAGACCTAGTTGGACACATCAGCATGGTCTCTACAAGTCATCCCCTCACGAATAGCACTCTGAAACAAAAATAAAAAAAGGAAAAGCTCATCATAAACTCCTAATTTATGCATCTACTTGATAAAATCAAGGTAAATTTCTAGTACCAGATTAAATGATAATAGTTAACAGTCATACCTTCATTAATCGAGAAAGTGAAGTATATTAATTGGTGGGCATATCTGTTGAGAAAATAAATAAAAATATGATCATTAATTACACATACTGTTCAAAGTTAGGCACTGGAATTCCCCATGGAATTACATCTATTTGGCAACTTAGAACTCAATTAAGTTCCTTGAGTTCATATGCACTCAACAGTATTGACAGTATATAAATCACTGTTATATGGAGGCTTTCCGCAGTCAATAAAAGAATGTACCACTTACAACGAAACAAATTTCCAAGAGCATCAGCATTGTGCATATGCTACAGTAGATTCTAAAACAACGTTCCATGATTAAAACAATAATGAATATTTGTTTTAGTCATCTGTCGATGGTGGAGTTGTCTATCAATGTATATCTGCCCTTCAGTAAATAACCAGTAAGATCTGGTGTTGGATGCATGATACTGGTTCACAGAAAATAGTCAACCAAACATAATACTAGATAACCAGTGTTGAAAATTAAAACAATGCTAAATTGTGTTAGGGTAGCCTCTTACCATTATTAGGCATGGTTAAAATAGGAATTTGGGTGAGGGAACTTTTTCTTCCTTCCATATGCCCCGCACATTCATCAGTCGTTGCCAGATCAGTGTACATGTAACCAGGATACCCATGCCTTCCAGGGACTTCTTCACGGGCAGCAGATACCTATAGGCAATATAAAACATGATGAATGACATCAGTCCAGCTAAAGCTAATATGATAATCTGACAAAGCATAAATTTAACGGCTTATCAGATTTAAGTCATTCTAGGCCACGGTCAAATGGATTACATTCACTTTCTAAAGTCATTTCTAGCTTCCAAAAATACCTATGAAGGTCTCAAGAAAACAACAGTTTGCCTTTGGCCTTATGGGTTAAAAATAATAAGATGTTCAAAAAGCATCAACAGGAATGCTATTTGTTAGTATAGGGACAATTTGACAAAGAAATCATGTGCCATATATCCTCCAGCTAAACAGCTATAAACCATATGTACCTCACTAAGAGCATCTGCCTAAGAACTCATATCTGTCAATATAAGCCAAACATGTTTCCCACATTCATAAGCCAAATACTCTGCCATTGTAAGGGCAATTCTTGGTGTCATAATTCCTTCAATTGTGGGGCCATTGGCCTGTAAAAAGTTAAACACATTAAACAGAGCAGTTCAACAGCGAAAAAAAAAACAGAGGAATGGGACTAATTTCTTAATAAGATACTCATGGACCAAAAAAAAAAAAAATGCTGAGAGAAAGAGATAAATTCATACAATTGTCAGGTTCAAGAGAAGGGTCACTCTCTCCATAGATCCATTTTCCTCAAAATCTCTCTTAGAAAATTGAGCAGCCTCCACGTTAACTCCCATAGCAGCAAAAACAATAGCAAAATTGTCTTCTTCCTGATCCTAAAAGCCAATTGTCAGAACAGGAGAATTACAAATTCGAAATTTCCAAGGGGGGGGGTAAGTAAAAGTGGAATAAAAGACATGAACAGACATCTCACTTCGGGAAAAAAAAGTGCGATCGTTCATTTCAGTTCCAAAAACAAAATATCAAAATCCACAAAATGAACAATGAACACCAAGCACACAGTCAAATCAATCTTCATTAATATCAAAGTAGGCTACAGTATAGACATACATCAAGGAGATTACCATACTTCTCCAACCGCTTTACTAGACCCGCCTGACGACAAATTTGAGAAGCTATTTCATTATGTGGTAGACCAGCAGCTGAAAAAAGAGGAATCTTTGTCCACGAGCAATGGAGTTAGTGACATCAATCATTGATATCCCCGTCTGAATCATCTCTTCAGGGCAAATTCTCTCACTAGGATTGATAGAGCTCCCTGAAGAAGACAAGGACAGAAATTTACAGCAGTAACGCAAATTGATTCAACCTTCAACAACTAGAATACCACAGTTTTCCGCATAAACTCAACAGAAATATCAAGGTATGCCTCAGGCAAAATAGGAGGGCCATTATCAATGGGTTTTCCAGAGCCATTAAATATGCACCCTAGCATATCCAATGACACAGGTGTTTTTAAACCTGTAAAACATACATTAGAAGGGGCATAACAATCAATAGCCATACAAAAATAAATTAACCGACCAACATAACTTTTGTAAAAAGTTTAAGATCACAACAAAAAGGATTGAAGATGCAACTAACAGGTGTTCCAAGAATTTAACTATTTAAGAAATGTCAGCCTCATTTATTTTTAACCATAAAATTGTTATGAGACAGCTCCAAGCACATATATCACTCAGAAAAGAAAAAGAAAAAAAAAAAAAAGGTTGTCCATCCAAGAATTCAAGCTGAAAAGTAACATTTCAAAGATAAAACACTTACATTCAAAAGATCCTAAAAAGGTAACCATTCTATCTACCATCCTAGTCCTGCAAGCCATAATAAAAGATCTCATTGCACCAAAGAAAAGCAGACTTATTACCTCTCCTCTAAATTGCACAGTTGTGTATTTGTTGTCAATTCTAGATGTTCCTTCAAAAAACTGGAAAAGGATAAAGGGAAAAGAATAAAGCAGCTACCATCTCAACAGACTTGAAGCCATTCGAGAACAAGCTATCACCTAATGCTCTAAGGAATTCATCTCTCACACTAATGATATTATTGGCTTTAATATATACATGTTTGGTGTCAGGGAACAGCGTGTCAGATACGCTGTTCTCATCCAGATCTTTTAATCCATAATATGGACTTCACATAACTATCAAATTTTGGGATCTCTCATTATATAAATTTTGGTGTCAGGAAACGATATGCCATGAATCTTTTCCTATGTGCACAGAATTCATGGTTGCATGCTTGGACAATTACCTGCACAACTGCTTTCTCTCCATCAACTTCCAAGACTTGACCACGTCGAGTTCCATCTCCTAATCAAATATTGACAATCTCCTGATATTTAGGACCCTGAAACATTTCAAAATTAGTCGCATTTTATCTCAAATAACTGGCTATTAATTCTGAAGATAACCATCAAGGGATAGACGAGCAAACCTACCTTAACTTTGTCAAGAATGACCAATGGTCCCGCAACATTAGACACGGTTCTATACTCTGCAAAATAAAATTCTCGTCATTTAATGTTTCGGATAATCTTCACAACAAATAAAGTAACTGCAAATTTTCTAGCATCCAATTACTCTAAGATCACATCGACGCAAAAACTCTAGATTAGTTAAGAAATAAGGAATTAAACATCCCTCTTAACTTCAACATTGTGTTTAATCCCTCTAACCGATAAAAACACATTTTTTGAATCTAAACAAATTAAATAACCAATCAACTAAAAACCATTCCATCATCAAACAATTCATTTGAAAATAGATCAAAAAACAGTCGAGACTCGGGATTAGGCCATGCTCAGAATTCAAAGGCTTTGCCTGATATTACAGTAAATAATAAAGAAAATATAAGCACGAGACTGAGATGACCTAAAGTTACCCATTCCTATCTCCAGAGTTCCCTCCTCCATGTCAATGAAGTTCTTTTCTGCTCCCATCTTCAAGTTCAAAACTGATTATAACATTCAAATAAACAGAAGCAGAAAATATAACACTGTTAACTACAATGAAACTAATTAGTTAAGCAGACCAAAAAGAAACAAGAAAGATCAAAAAAGTTATTTTGGATCCATATAAATAACCGCCGGTTTTTGGCTATTGATTGAATTTAAATTTACAAGAGTTAGAAACTTTATTCTTGCAATGACTATAATTTAGGGAGAGCAACACCGAAATTGATCCAAAATGAGAAGATACAGAAAATTTGATCAGGAGAAGTAGATCGAGCAAAGGAGAAGAAGTGTAAAATAAAAAATGGAGAATCTAGGCAGTAAATGACAAATAATTTATAGGCTTATGGAAGGGTAATCGAAGACTGAACTGGAGGGATTTGATAAGAGAGAGTAGATAATTGGACTGGGAAAAAAACAAATCTAAGAAAAAAACAAACTTCCGGTTCGTTTCACTCAAGTTTTTAGTGTTTACCGCTTTGACAGATACAACAAGCACGTTGGTGTCGGCGAGGTCGTTCAAGCTTAAAAATTCTTCTAATACTTGAAAGGTTGGACTGGAAATATTAAAATAAAAAAAATGAGTTAGATAAAAAAAAAAATATAAGATTCGATTAAGAAATAGTTAAATCTTAATTACAACAGTCCAAGGTCCGAGCCTAACTAATTTTTTCGTTTTACAATATGTTATTTTTACATTTATATGTATATGCATAGTATAATTTTAAAAAAATATGTTAAATTAATTATATTTTAAATTTAATAAAAATATTAATTTATTAAAAATTAAATTAATTTTTTTTAATTTAAAAAAATAATATGGGCTATTTAAATAAACTTCAATTATTCATTTACAAATATTGACTAATCTAAATAAAATTTGAAATTTATACTTTTAGCTAGATCGATTTAAATAAATATAAATAATGTTAATTCTATTTTTAAAGACTGATGTTCTCATTGAAATCAGAAGCCATATAGGTGATTTTCATTTCATTTTTATACTGCATTTTTTCGTTAATATGTAGTCAATAAAAAACATTTTAATTTTAAAAAAAAAGGACACCCCAGAA
>JBBYHL010016181.1:0-11476 GCA_038381835.1 Adansonia madagascariensis
TCAATATTTAATGAGTTTAATTAATAAAATTAAAGAAAATGTGATAAATGGATGATATACTTTATTAACAATATTTTTCAAAGCTCATAATATGATTTACTTTTTGATAAATTAATATTTTATTATATTTGACCTATTCAAGGGTCGGGCTACCTACTCATCCAATTGGGTCTGGCTCAGCTTCTCATATTTTTATATCAGACTAGCCTGACCCAACTCGAAACAGTGATTTTAAATTACTATATTTTATTTTAATTTAATTATAATATATATAATATTAATAAAAACTATTCTTTAATGTGATAAACAGTAATTATGGCTTAAATATATAGGTCTCGGCACGTTAAATAAGAGACTGAGATTAGGATTTTAAAAAAATTTAGACCGCAGCCCAGCCCAACCCATGAGCAAGTTTAATCATATTTAAAATATAAATTACAATTTTAATATTAAATTATTAAAAAATATTAAAATAAAATTCATTATTAAAGTTTTTTATTTATAAAAAATTATTTAATTATAATTTCTTCATATTTATTTTTAGTATTAAATTTGGGTTTGGGTTCAAGTCAAGCTCGGGTTTGAGTTTTTTCGGGTTCGGGTCATTTCGGGTTTGAGTCATTTCGAGTGCAGGTTCTTTAGGGTTCAAGTCATTGCGGGTTCGGGCTATTTCGGGTTCAGGCCATTCGGGTTGGGTTTTTTCGAGTTCAAACCATTAACTTTTTGGTCAAATTAGGTTCAGTTCGAGCTCGAGCTCGGATTTTTTTGAGCGGGTTTTCGGGTTTGGGTTCATTTTGCCACCTCTAATTTCTTATATCTCACACTTTCGTGGACATAAGACTCTCATAATCAATTTTGAAAGGCTGATATATTTTTTCTTTCTATAAAGTTCATAAAAGAAAATATACTGTGCAACTAGCATACCTTATGATCTCAACAGCTGGTTACAATACCTTTATTAGCTGTATATAACAGCTCAAATGTTTAAGTAGAGTGAGTATGTAGCACCCTGAATCAATTTAGTCACGAATTTCCCATGATTCCTTTTTATATCAGTTATATAATAAACTTTTATATTCACAATTATGTTTATGATGTAAAATATAATTGGTCGACTAGTAAATTAATACAATTGAATGTGACACTATTTTTTCTACTAAAAGGGAACCTAGGGAATGAAGGGTACTTTGGGCCCACCCGTCCTCGCTAAACCTCGAGGGAATTAGCACAACAATCCATAGCCATGTTCTCCCACTTCAATCAAAGGATGATCCTTATGACTCGAATATAGGCTTTTTTGTCTTTTTCTTTTTGTCCTTTTCCACTTAGAGTGCCTTGGGTGGGTTTCTGATACTAAAATGATCTTTTATTTTCCTCGAATCTCTAGATATGACCTATCATTGGCAACATTATAAGATAGCTAACATTGGATTGAAACTTTAAGAAATAGTCAGAGCTCCCTAATTAATGATTTTTAGTTGATCTCATGGGTCTCACAAAACTTATAAGTATCAATTCTTCTATTACCCTTATTGGTTGTATAATGCAAGTGATATGAAACATATGCTATGGTATTACTCTTATTTTATTTTAAAGTGTAAGTCTTTATCATGATACTAATACTGTGCACGTGATAGTTCACAGATAGGTTTTGACAAGAAATGGATGATGAACTTTTTTTATAGAATATTATTTAAATTTAGAGAGAAATCATTTATATTTTTAATTTATTCATATAAATGCTAATTTTTTTATGAAACTACTAGTATTAGAAAATTTACAACCATAAAATATTAAATATAAAAAATTAATAAATTTTTTACAAATAAAATATGTAATAAGATAATTTCAGCATAAAATTAGATCAAATTCATATATGTTGAAGCTTGATCTTGTCACTTATTAAAGTTTCAGGCCTCTTTCTTATCTCTCAAGTAGAGAATTTTGCATTGATTAGGGAAACATACATGAATGTGAATGAGGGCTTATTTTATCTCAATGGCAAAGACATATTGAAATCTTCAAGTTTAGGTACAAATTTTATTACATGTGCATCTAATCCAATTTTAAGTTAAATTTATCCAATTATGTGTTGATTCAATGTTCGTTTGATTTCATCTATTTAATTGATTGCCCATTTATTTTGTAATATAACTTCATAGAAAAGTTATATATACACATACAAAGAGTATAAGCAAAGCACAATAGCCACAAAATAGAGGTAGTGGTGGAGGCCGATGCATTGATAGGATTTCTTAAGAAGCTGTACACAGGTTCGTGAGGATCCGTTTTGGGTAAAGGACTGTATTGAGTTTTTCCAATCCATAATTTTAAGTGATGCAAATTTTAATAAATGAATGAAAGCCTTCAATTTTTTTTTTAAATAATCATCACTATGATAAGGTAACATTTTTTTTATCAAATAAAGATTTTTATTTTATTTAATTTTAGTTCACTATAAGTTGAAATTAGGTCAATCTCCTCTTCCGTTTTTCAATACATTTATCAACATTATTTATACATTTAGAATTTTGTTTTTCAATATGTTTATCAACATTATTTATACATTTAGAATCCACTTGTTAATTGTAAAAATCATATTTATTAATTGTGATTAAAATTATGTTGGATAGTAACGGATGAAAAATAATGGAGGAGATCTTAACCAATTAAAATTACAGCCTTGCCATTCCCCTAGTTTTCTCCCTTCTATTCTTTTTTCTATCTTTCTCTCTATTTTTTAATGTTTTTCCTTTTTTGTTCTAATTCTTTTTAAAAAAATCAAAATTAATTTTTTTGAAAACTTTTTTCAATATTTTAAAATTTTTAATCAAAAAATTTTTTTTTATTTTGTTACTTTTTGAATTTATGAAATTTTTTATGCTAATATGACTAATGATATGGCAAAGACATGGACAAATAATTTTTAAAACTTTGAAACTGATATAGATAATTTATTGATTCATATAAAGAATATAGCTCATATAAAACATATAATAAATCCGCAAATAGAAACGGTTTGAGACTGAACTCTATAAAGGTGAATTGTAAGATGTTGCTTTTATTCTCATAAAATTGTTGTATTGAA
This sequence comes from Adansonia madagascariensis, assembly GCA_038381835.1. Taxonomy (NCBI): domain Eukaryota; kingdom Viridiplantae; phylum Streptophyta; class Magnoliopsida; order Malvales; family Malvaceae; genus Adansonia; species Adansonia madagascariensis. The sequence continues at coordinate 3,089 of JBBYHL010016181.1, forward strand.
CACTTAGCATGTTCTATATTCAAACAAAAAGATATAATACAAGTAAATATTCTTAATAATAAAAGACAAAATATAAAGGAGAAAACAAAATAGCCCATTTTGATGTTTGATTGCAAATTTTCAAGATTTCTATTCCATGAATGCTCCAAGGATTCATTAAACAAAAAGCTTTGATTTATAAATGATGCAAGACATATCATTCGACTTCACCCAAATCTTTATTTTAAAGCTCCCAACAAATTTCCAAACTCATCACCTCAACAAGAAGAAGTACCTTCAGAAGAGATAGAATCCCAACTTACCAATAAGAGCAAATGTTAATTCTTTATATATCTAATTACCCTTATAGCTGTTCGTCGAGCTTTGTAATGCAAGCTTGTAACCTAAGTAAGGGCATTGAAGTGATGGGACACAGGCATGACTCTTTGAGTTAGGTCCCATGTGGTTTAGCCCAGACTTGCCCATTTAAAGTAAAGAGTTGAGCCATGGGATTTAATTGAAAGCTCTAAGTCTCATGGCTTCTAGATTGGAGGGCATTGCGCAAGGCTGGTTTCACAGAGCAGCGAAGACCTCCTACTCTTGGCAGTGGAAGAATTATCAGCACATTCCACTCGAGACTCAAAATGGCTTAGGGTGCCCGCCCTGATTGGACTATTAATTTTTTTTGCATACAATGTTATGATTATTAGCAATGACTTGTTCCAAATTCATGCTTAAGATACTAAGACTATCTTTTTTTTCACCCTTCTTAATCTTCTTTTTTCCGAGAGCATAATTCTTGGAAAGTAATTCACCACCATGTTAGCAAGCATTTCTTGGACTTCATTGCTATTTACAAAAGAAAGGCGTATTTATTAGTTAAGGACCAAGCAACTGAATAAACTAGTTGAAGGCACTGCCTAATTGTAAAAACTGGGTTCCTCATTCATATTGAATGTTGTTTCTAAGCATTAGTAGTTAATATATATATTGTCTATGTGAACAATGTGCTAATTTTTCTAACATTTTTCTTTTTTTCATGTATAGTTAGATTGGTATCATTGATGGAGTTGAGACCCCCCTCCATTATTTTTCCATCCATTACTATCAAATGCAATCTTAATCACCATCCATAAATTTGACTTTGACAATTCGTAGGTGGTGAGTCCTATAGATATAAATGGTATTGATAAATGTATGGGAAAGAAATGGATAAAAAAGTAATGAATAAGATCTCAATCCTATATGATGTGCTTATTTGAAGAAAATTTTAATTGTGACTTGACCTTTTTTTCGAAACAGAAAGGAATGGTTGCAGCTTAGCTTTCTCAATGAATTAATCTTATAGTATTTGTTAGGTAAATAATCTATATACATTGCGAAATTAAATAATATATAAGATCATTTGATAATAAATTTGGTTTTAGTTTATTGCCTGAAGAAAAAAAACACATAATCAAAAATTTTTTATCTTTCGCGACTTAAGTTCTTCCTCACATTTGTAGAAAATCATTCGAGTGATGCTTTCCTATGTTTCTAAAACTTATATTCTCTCATTACTCACTTCAACAGAACGAAAAATCGATACTTTCATGGCCTAAAGTATATTTTACGATTTTTTTCTTTTGTTTCATTTGTTTTCTACCCATGGGCAATTTTTAGTCTTTAAATATTTCATAACTTCTCAATGGAAGTTACAGGTTGAAAATGGTTGCCCATTGTGGCCATCATTTCTAATATCTCATATTTCTACATAATGGGCACAATACTCTCAGAATTAATTTCAAAACACTGATATCTCTTCTTTTTATAAAGTTCATAAAAGAAAATAGACAGAGCAACTAGCATACTTGATGATCTCAAGAGTTGGTTGTAATTTACTTGCTAAACATATATAATAGCTTAAATGTTTAAGTAGAGGGAGTATGCAGCAACCTGAATCCATTTAGGCCTCATTTAGCATTACTGTTGGCATAGCTTTTGAGGTCAAAATTTGTTTTTTTACAGCAAATGCAAAATAGTAAACGGTAAAAAGTTTTTGCTTCTACGTTTAAAATCATTGCTTGGCAACCCAAGTCAAAAGCTAAGAAAATATAGCTTTTGTTGTTTGAAAACTGGCTTTGAGATGAAATGATCTTATTATCTTCGTATCTCTAAACTTTTATTGTTTTAAATATGTTTTTTTTATACATTTTAGCTCCTCAAAAGTACTTTTCTTACAATAATGCTACACACTGGAAAGTTCTTAAACCATATGTTTTTTCGCCACACTTTTTAAAAACACTTTTTCCAATCCAAACCTTTTCAAACTCAAGCCAGCAGCAATGGTTAACTAAGCTTTAGTCACATTTCAAGTTTCTCATGATCGTTTTCTATCAGTTATATAATAAACATTCATATTAACAATCATGTTTGCAATATGAAACCCATTCAGTTGACCAATGAATAAAACCAAATATGACACTATTTTTTTTTTCTAATGAAGAATCTAAGAAAGGTAGGGTATTTTGGGTCCACCCCTCTTTTTTGCACACCAAGGGAACTGGCACAACAACACACTACCATGGTCTCCACTTCAATCAAGGGTGATCCTTGTGACTCGAACACATACTCTTTTCCTTTTTTCTTTTATTCGTTTGCCACTTAGCCACCTTTAGGTGGGTATGTCAAACTAGAATCATTTATTTTCCTTAAATCTCTCCATTTCAATTCATCTATGATCTCTAGATATGTCCCATTAGATAAAATTATTCATGATGTTGACAACATTTTAAGATAACCAACATTCAACTAAAACTTTAAGAAACAATCAAAGGTTTTTAATTAAAGATTCCTAGTTGATCTCATGAGTCTCACACAACTTAGAAGTAATGATCAATTCTTCCATACCGTATTAGAAACCTGGTTCTAAAAGATTAAAATTACTGAGAAACACGTAAACTAGTTAAACGATATTAATCTGAATCACCACTGAAATTATACAAAATTATATTACTAGAAAAGAAATTCAAAGAATGAATTTTGATCGAGTCAAGGGTTGTAACCTCTGACCTTAAGACGTTTATTGCCTGTCCAAACGTGCTCGACAGATTTTGCAATACATCTTCCAGACCTCCTCAATCTCGTTACCAATCGATAGCACTTTCAAATGGTAACATGGTGAACCAAAAGAATGATACAATTTTCTCTCTTGAAAATGACTAAGCATACAACGTTTCAAATTGGATGTAAAGCCTCTCTTTTTCTTTTTGTCTCTCGTACTATTCTTAAAAATTTTCCTATATTTTCAACCAAGACCCTGAAAAAATGTTTCAGGCAATGTACTTAATGCCATAATAGTAATGGATAACAATTTCAAAACCAAGGCATCAAAGCCAAAAAAAAAACCTTACGTTTTTATCATTAAAAAAAACAAATTATTTTAAAATTAAAACAATTTCAAGACCATGGCATTAAAGCATAGAAGCTGTGTTTCTGTCATTAAATTGTTTTAAAATTAAAACAATTTCAAACCAAGCTAAGATTCAATACTAAAATCAATTCGAAAAAAAATCAATGCTTGAAACTATTATGGAATTGTTTTATCAGACTATGAGTTAATATTTTCTTCCTCTTCAAGCGGCAATTTGAGAACAAGTTCTCATTCACCTCGGATATCAATCGTGTGAATTAAACTTACACCATGTGCCTCAATACATATATACTATGACCAACTTCATATAGATATACGTATTTCATATTTATACACTGTTAAAATATTATTGATATCTAACGTACCCTTGTTGGTCATACAACACATGTGATTTACCTGCTAAGTATATATAATAGCTCAAATGTTTAAGTAGAGGGAGTATGTAGTAGCTTGAATCTAAAAAATTTTGGTTTCTATATTTAAAATCTAGGAAAGGTAGGGTACTTTAGGTCTGCCCCTCCTTTCTACACACCGAGGGAACTAGCATAACAACCCACTGCCATGGTCTCCACTTCAATCAAGGGTGATCCTTATTTCTTTTTTCTTTTATTCCTTTGCCACTTGACCACCCTTAGGTGGGTATGTGAAACTAGAATCTTTTATTTTCCTTGAATCTCTCCATTTCAATTCATCTACGATCTCTAGATATGTCCCATTGGATCAAATTATTCATGATATTGACAACATTTTAACATAACCAATATTGAACTGAAACTTTAAGAAACAGTCAAAGGTTTTTAATTAAAGATTCCTAGTTGATCGCATGAGTCTCACACAACTTTGAAGTAATGATCAATTCTTCCATTACCCTTGTTGGTCGTACAACGCATGTGATACGAAACACATGCCACAGTATTACTCTCATTTTCTCTTAGAGCATTTGTCTTTATCACAATGCCAATATTGTACACTTAATATTTCACATAGTTTTTGCCAAGAAATGGATTCTGAATTTTTTTGTAGATAATATTACTTAAATTTAGATAGAAATCATGGATATTTTTAATTTATTCAGATAAATGCTAATTTTTTTATGAGATTACTAGTACTAGAAAATTTACAAGAATAAAATATTAAATATAAAAAATTAATAATTTCTTTTACATATAAAATATAAAATAAGATAACTTATACATAAAATTGGATATGATGAAACTTGAACTTAAGACTTAAGGTTTGAAGCCTATTTTGTAATAGAAGAGTTCGTGAGGATACTTCTGGGTAGAGGAATGTATTGAGTTTCTCCAATCCATTGTCTTAAGTGATGTAAATTTTATTTTTGGTACACATGAGGCCGTAGTCTACATATAGGAAAAAGGTCATAGATGCTGGGATTTGTACTTTAGACCTATTGAATTTCATTCCGATTACATGAATCAATTAAACTAAGCTTCAGATGTTTTAATAAACGAATGAAAGCTTTTAATTTTGGAAAAGATAATAATTATCTCTCTGATAACGTAACATTTGTTATTAATAAAAATTTTTATTTTATTTAAATCTTTGTAAGGACAAAGAGAATCAACAAAAAAAAAATCAATTAGAAAAATAAACATAAAGCCAAGAACGATTGCTAAAAGTTTTGGACCAAGAGGAGATTAAGATAGAAACAAAGGATCAAAGGCTTTTGGATTTTGTCTTTAGGAAAACTCTTTTACAGCTTTTAAGTTTTATTGTCTGGGATTGTTAACAAAAAGGGAAAAAAAGTGATACAACGGAGAAAGCAAAGGATGTGACAATCCGGTAAAACAAAAGCTAATATTTATTCAGTGGAGAGAGTACTGAATAGTTATTTAGGCTCTCCTTGTAATAAACCATGAATCTACAAATTATTGAATTGCCAAAAAAAATAATCAAATATTAGTACACGTGAACCAGTTGAATACGGGCTGGATATGGGCTGCATAGAATGCTGATTACGCTGAGCCAAACATCTTGTCAGCACGTTCTATATTCATGCGAAAAAGATATAATATAAGTAAATGTTCCTAATAATAAAGGCAAAACATAGACGAGAAAACAAAGTAGCTCATTTTGATGCTTGATTGCAAATTTTCAAAATTTCCTTTCCATTAATACTCCGAAGATCCATGAAACGGAAGATTTGATTTATAAATGATGCAAAACATATCATATCATTTCATTTCACCCAAATCTTCATTTTAAGCTTCCAACAAATTCTCAAACTCGTCGCCTCAACAGAAAGAAGCACCTTCAGAAGAGAGAAAATCCCATATTGACCAATAAGAATAAATTTTAATTCTTTATAAGTCCAGTTACCCCGTTAGCAGCTCGCCGAGCTTGGTAACGCGAGCTTGTAACCTCAGTAGGGGCATCGAGGTGAGGGGACAGAAATATGGCCCTCCAAATCGGGTCTTATGTGGTAAAAATTCAAGCATGCCCATTCCAAGCCAAAGAGTTGAACCATGGAACTTGAGCGAAAGCTCCGAGTGATGTGGCTCCTAGAGTGGAGGGTATTGCGTTAGGCTGGTTTCACAGAGCAGCGAAGACTTCCCGCTCTTGGCAGTGGAAGGATTACAGGCCTTGATCCACTATGGTTTAGGGGGGTGATCCTGACTGGACCATCATCTTTTTTTGCCATCAAGTCCTCGCATTTCAGTGTTACGACTATGAGCAATGGCTTGAACCAAATTCATGTTTGAGACACCAAGACGACCCCTGTTTTCCATCCTTCTTAATCTTTTTGATTCCGAGGTCATAATTCTTGCAAACAAAATTCATCTTCATGTCAGCTGTAAGCATTCTCGGAACTCCATTGCTATTTAAAGAAGAAAGGCATAAAAGCTAAGGGACTGAGGCCTATGCTGAGAGGATGAAGATGGCGCTGCCTAATTGTAAAATATGGGTTTTCCTTACTCTTATCGAATTTAATTTCTAAACATTACTGGTTAATATATATATATTGTCAATGAGAAAAATGTGCTGATTTTTTTGACATTATTTCTTTCCTCCATATACAGTTTGATTGCTATCTAATAATGTGCTTATTTGAGGAAAGTTACTAATTGCAACTTAATCTTCTTTTCGAAAGAGAAAAGTATGGCTACGGCTAAGCTTAATCTTATGGTATATATTGCGTACTTGCGCTTCAGAACTTAAAAATATATATATATATATGGTAAATAATATATATATATAAAACAATACAGAATTAAATAATCTATAAGATCATTTGATAATAAATCTGATTTTCATTTATTAATCGAAGACAAAATTATGTAATCGAAAATTATCTCCATTTACAAAAAAAAATCATTTTAAGTATTGCTTTCTTATTTTAGAGAATACTTATTTTCCCTCATTGCTCACACTTTGACACAATGAAAAGATACTGTATATTCATGGCTGAATAAGAAGCATATGTTCTTTTTTTTTTCTTTTTTTAAATTTTGTTCACAATGCCTATGGCAGTTTTATTTTTTTTTTCTTTTTTTAATCTTTAAATATTTAGTAACTTCCTAACGGAAGCTCCATGTTGAAAACGATTGTCCATCTTGCCAACGTTTCCCGCTTGCGGATAATAGTACAATATTCTCGTAATCAATTTCAAAAAGTTTGTGTTTTCTGTCAACAAGATTATAAAAGAAAATAGTAATGTTTAAAAAAATTAAATTAAAAGTCGATAAGATTTTTTATTATAAGTTCAATCGATTTAATTAGTTAGATTCGTTGAATCAGTTAATTGTACGAGAAAAAAAATTAAAATTTTAAATATTTAATTTAATAATGCATAAATATTAAATATAATAAATATTTAAAATATGATTTAATAAATTATATAATTTTTAATATAGATTCAAGGGATTAAAGTTTAACATCGGTTTTTGCGATTTTTCTAGGTTCTTAACAAATTTTTTTTTACTATTTTTTTAACAATTCAATTGGTTATCTATAGGATAAAAGCACCCTAGTTGATGATATGTACCAAACCGGATGTGTCACTACATTATCAATTCAACCAATTTGACCAACCGGCCTAGTCCAAAATTTTTAACACTAAAATATAATTCATTTGGCTAGAATACTTGATGATCTCGAGAGCTAATTGCTATATAATTATTAGGTACATATATAGTAGCTTAAATGTCTAAGTAGAGTAAGTATGTGCACCCTAAATTCACTTAGTCATATTTTAAGATTACCGTGACCCATTTTATATCATTAATATAATCAACTTTTTATATTTGCAATTGTATTTATAATATAAAATAAAATTAACTAGTGAATATAACCAAACGTGACACTAAAATGATATTCTCTTTTTCTTGAATCTCTATATTTCAATTCAATAGTTCTCTATGCGTATCCCATTAGATCAACTCATTCATGACAAGTAACAATATTCTAAAAAAAAAGCTAACATTAAGTCGAAGCTTTAAGAAATAATCAAAGATCCCTAGTTGATCTGCGTCTCACACAACTTACAAGCTAGCACCAACATTTTTAGTTTTTGAATTTTGTATATTATTTTTTAGAATTTTAATTTTTAATTAAATTAAGTCATTATTTTATTAGTTTTATTTGTTTATTGGGGATGGACCCAGGCCTCAAAGCAAAAAGGGGACTTTGGCCCAAAAATTTTAACAAACCTAAGCCCAAATTCAATGAAAACGAAACCCAATTCAGTAAACTAACGATGAATCCGTAGATAACAAATCCAATTTAATAATTAAGGTTTAATTAACATGGAATCTGACAATTGGATCCAATCGAGTCGGGCAACAAGAAGCTCAAAACGGGCTTAAACGATTAAGTCGAACTTTTTTGGAAATTTTATGAGCTTAAATCAGATTATCATGGTTCGAACAAAATTTGATATCCACACAGTTTCTTTTCTAGTATTACTTCATGGAAAAGTTATACATCACATACAAGGAGCATAAGCAAAACACAACAGCCATAAAGATGGTGGTAGT
>JBBYHL010016222.1:0-21970 GCA_038381835.1 Adansonia madagascariensis
GAGAGTGTGTTGGGATCTTTGGATTCTTCAATTGCTGTCACTTTTGCTTCCCAAGACTTGGGAAGACTATTGAGTAGTTTACCATCTCTTTATTTGGATAGGTTTTTTCGAGTGCCTTCAACCCGTTGATGACGTCCATAAATCTATCCGACATTTATTTGATGGTTTCATCCATTTTCATATTGAATAATTCATAGTCAAGTGTGAGCATGCTTATTTTGGATTCTTTGACTTGATTTGTTCCTTCATGTGTGCTTGCTAGCTTGTCCCACACTTGCTTTGCATTGTCACATAGTGAGACTCTATTATACTCACTTAGACCAAGAGCACAAAATAATGTGTGCATGGCCTTGGCATTTAGTTATGCCATTTTGGTGTCTTGTTCATCCCATTCTTCTTCCTCCTTTGGCACAATGCAATCTCTGACTTTCTTCTTTGGAATGAGTGGACCATTGACGATGATTTTCCATACTTGTTTGCTTGGATAAGAACCTCATCCTTGACTTCTAATATGAGTAGTTATCACCATTTAAGAGTGGAGGTCTCATGATGGAATGCCCTTCAAGTCCTATAGCATTTGCATTTATCTCAAATGCCATAAGATAAACTTCATCTTGGCTTTTCAACTCTTATAGGCTTCTTGAGGCTTTGATTATAATGTTTGCATTCTCAATTTTTGAGCTATCAATGATCTTTTCTCAATATTGTGAGACCTATAAAAGAGACCAAAGCTCTTGATACCAATTGTTAGCTTCAATGGAGAGATTGAACCAAGATGGGGGTTGAATTGGTTCTATAAAAACTTTGTAAATTTAAAAATTAAAATAAGATAAGGAAGAGAGAAAAATCAACAATGGATGTATAAAGGTTCAGTCCTTTAATTCGGCACCTACGTCCTCTCTTATTGGTACTTTCTTACCGAGGTGATTCCCATAATTCACTAAGGAAATTGTTACCTTTAAGGCTAAGGTATAACCTTACACAAATATCTTTTAAGGCTTAGATAGAACCTTTCAAATAGTTTAAGAATTATACCCCAAACTCTCAAATATTTTCACTCACTTTCACACAATCCTTTTGTGAAATGAAAGAAGTTTTTGCAAACTAATTGAACCTCTAGCAGGTAGATATTTGTTGGAATTTAAGTACAAGAAGAATGAGATACAAATAGACTTGAAGAGTATGAATTGATACAAGTAGAAAATAATGAATTTGATGATTTTGAGCTTTTGTTGTTCAATGATTCAATGAAATCTATATATCTGCCTCTTCAGTTGTTTGGAACCTCCATTTATAGCTGCAAATTGATTCATAGACGTTGGGCATTTAATGTGGTGGTTGGAGAGCCTAGCCTTCATAAATGCTAATTTTCGTTCAATCCCACGCTATAGTATCGATACAATACCAATAGTATCGATACACAGTTCAAAAAAGTGACTGTTACAACTTGTTGTATCGATATTAGGGTCTGAGTATCGATAGTAAGCAAGCTGTATCGATACAGATACCTTTCTATCAATACATATGAGGGTTTCAGCCAAACCTTATATCGATACTCATGAGTGAGTATTGATACTAAGCAGCCTGTATCGATACATACATTTGAGGGTTTCATACAAACCTTGGCTACTGCCAAGCCCTGTATCGATACTCATGGAGTGAGTATCGATACTAAGCAATCTGTATCGATACATATGTTCATTGTATCGATACATTTGAGGGTTTTATGCATAGTATCGATACATATGTTCTTTGCATTGATACTAACCTTCAAAACTTGTTTGTGAAATCATTTTTGTTGACTCAAACACATCTCAATAATTATAAACTTGGTATTTTTAAAGATGCTTTTAATTTAAACAGAAATACGAAGTTCACATCTCAATAATTACAAACTTGGTATTCTTAAAGATGCTTTTCAATTTAAATAAAAATACGAAGTTGAGTATTAATTTAACTTAAGTTCGTTTGTTATATCAAAACCGAAATCAAGGTTAACAAATATAATATTTTATTATTATATATTATTATTAAAATAGTACAATTTTAATATTAAAAATTAATAGTGCAATGATAAATAGTTTTTAATATTCTAATATTTATGTCAGTATTACTATTTGAAAATTTTAAAATACTATTTCCATAATTACATTAATATAAATAATATTTTAAAATATTTATACATTTCATGTTTTAATAATAAGAAGTATTATTTTAAGTGTTTAAGATTAATATAATAATATAATAATTTAATATTATGATTAAAATCTTACTATTTGAAATATTAGTATTTTAAAAATAAATAGTTTTTAATATATTAATAATTGATAATTTAATATTCATGTTATTATTACTATTTGAAAAAAAAAATTTTCAAAAAATAATCAAGCAACAGAAAATAGTTTTCATCGAATCATCCAAACATTAGGAAATCTCTGTTTTTATAGAAAATCTTCATATTTATGGAAGTTAATTTTAGTGAAACAAACGGATCCTAAATGTTTTAGTCTGGTTTCAGTATATTAATGTTCCATTTGGGACTCAAATGGTCCATGGTGCTGTCCCTCTCATTTTCCAACCTTTTTTTTCTTTTAGAGAATAAATATATAAAATAAATTTTATTATTATATAATAGTTACATGAATGAATACATTTTATTTTTTATAATAATATTATAAATATATAAAATTTATTATTATAAAATTAAATAATTATATTAATAATAAAACTAAACACAAAAATATTATTTGATATATGTTTATTAATTTTTAATTATTTTTTAATAAATCTGTTATTTGACATAAATATAATTTTAATAGATTTTGATTAGCTATTAATTTCATAATATCAAATAAACTAAAATTTTCATTATATATTCTGTAGACACCAAATTTTATTTGGGCAATTTTTAGGATACTCGTTATTCAGAATAATTCAATTAATTGGGCCATTTTTAATTTAGGTTTGTTGAATCCAGCCCTCGTGGAATATGTAGCCCATGACCAACACACCAAGCATATACTTTAGTCATAAAATAACAAAAATATATATATATAAAAAAAAAAATAGGGAGTGGCTTAGGTTCAAAACCCAGGCCACCTTATATAGTGGTTTATTTGTGACCCACACACCAAGCATGAATTTATGTCAAAAATGACAAAAACATATAGAAAGACAAAAAAAAAAAAAAAAAGAATAAATGGCCTAGGTTTCGAACCCAAGCCACCTTTCTAAAATAGGTCACCTATGACCCACACGCCAAAGCTAAGTTTTTGTCATAAAATGACAAAAATAAATGAAAAATAAAAAAACAATGAGAAAAGACAAAAAAAAAGAGAGTTGAGCATGGTAGCAGCTTTGTTCATTTGCAGAACCAACCATGGCAGCTTCTGCCATGGATCTGGTTCCAAACCACCAACTGTTTCAATTTTTTCTTGGTGCATATAACCACCAGAGAGTAAAAAAAAGAGGAGCTAAAAAAAAATTTCAAGAATTTTTTCTTGAAAAATGGTTTCTATGTTTATATGTTTCTAGTTTTTTTTTCTTTTGTGGCCTGGTTTTGAGGTGAGGAAGAAGAAAAAGAAGAAGAAAGAAAGAAAAAAGAAAGGAAGAAAAAGAAAAAGAAAAAGAAGAAAAAAAAAACCAAATTGAGTGGCCAAATCTTCGAACCCAAGCCACCCATATACGAGAAGAAAAAATCAGTCGCTGAGCCTCACCTTGCCTTCAAGCATAAAATGTTAACAAATATGTAAAACGGGTGGAGCAACGTGGGTGACATTTTTATGCTTGAAGTCGTATTTTAATATTATGGAATGCTTGTTTGAATGCCTCTTGATGATATTTGCATTTGATTTTTTTATCATATTTGCTTGGTGTGCTAATATATATATATATATATATATATATATATATATCCATCTATATATATATATTTTTGAAGACACACCCTAAGTTAGATTAAGATTAACCCAAATAATCGGATGAATCTTGCTCTATTATTTTTCACAAATTGACAATGTAATCTTGGGGTAATATTAAGCTATTTATATTGGGATTCAAGGTTAAAAGAAGCTATATATATATTTTAAATATAATGTCCTTTTTAGTGTCAAAATTTGTTCATGCCAAACTACTCTGGGGTTGCATAGATGAGCTTGTGAAGCCCATGTCACTCATTATTTTCTGCCACGGACATTCAAATGTCCATAGCTCTAATTTTGTCTGAAGAAGTCTGAGAAAATAAAAAATTCCTCCTGTTTTATGCTGGCACCATTGTATTCATGACTTGAAAAATTATTTGCGAACCGTAAATAATTTTTCATGAATTTTCTGACATTTTTTCCTATAAGGTCATCAAATCACTTTTCCAATAGTGTCTTGTTAGCCCTCAGATCATTCTGGATAAAAGAGTTATGATTTTTTGAATTTTTGCTGTCTAGAACCCCTCGAATCAGTGATTCACATTCTATTTGGGCCGATTTGGCCTACCAAATGATTTTTTTTGGATTTTTCAAATATTTTTCATAAAAAGTTCATGAAATTCCCTTTCTGTAAAGGTATCTTTTGCAATTTAACGATTCCGTATGAGTCTAGAATGATTTTTCAAAGTCAGCTGCCCCATTTCCCCTACATATCTGCCAGTGTCGAACCTATCCCTAATGTGAAAAATATTTCCACCTAGGAGGCAATTTTCTAGGATTTTTGAAATAATTTTATATTGATTCTTATCGAGGTACCTTACACGACTCCTGGAACCTTCAGATTTGTCTAGAATAAAATTGAAAATGGGGACAGCATGATGCTATCCACTATTTTTAGCATTGTTTAAGATTAGTTGATTCCTCTGAACTCCTACTCTGAGGCATCCAAACACCTCCATGTGATCTCGATCAATCCATTTAGTCGAAAGGAACGTGCATTATGACACATGTAGACTTAGATCAAGGCATGAATAATTTTTAAGCTTTATCATCCTTATTTTTATCAGTTCTTTTTAATTAAAAATCACCTATTTCGTCAAGAATTTGTTAAAAAAATTGTCACGTATTCAAGAAATCACCAAACCTTTGGCAAGATAAATCCTTTTAGCTCGTTTCTCTAAAATCATTAAAGTTTCCATTAGGGATAGTCTAACCCTATCCTCTAAGGGGATACTCCAACCCAGCTTTTACAAACCTCATTCAAATTTCAAAACTTACCCAAGTCGTCATTTATGGGGATACTCCAAACCCGTCTTCTGAGGGGATACTCCAACCCAATTCTTTTTCAAAATTTATCAAGAAATAGTCAAAATTCATCAATTTAAATTTGTCAATCTCATTTTTCTTAAAATTGTCAAAAAATCAAATTTTTTCTCCTCGAATTCCTTTAAAATTTTCAATGTTCAAACTCGATTTTTATGCTTCAATTAGTCTTTGGATCTCAATGCATCTCTAAAATTATCGACTCGATTATTTCAAGATAATTGATGGCAATAATGAGATACATTCTTATCATCCCTTCCTCTTTTCCCTCTTTCGTGTGATTATTTTTATGTGATATTATTTTACTAACACGTTTTCCCTTGTGTTGTTCATCTTGCATTCATATTTTCAAAACTGTTTAAAAAAAACACACAAAGGTAATGTTTTGTGTAGGTATCTCTCTAGTGCTTGACTTGAAATATTCGATTTTTAAAATAAATAATAAACTCGAAAATTATTTTTAATCACAATATCTATGTTCTTCACCGCTTTAAGGCATATATGAGATTCAAATTTTCTTTAAAACCCGAGTTTATTTTTTTATAGAAATTCATGCTTTTTAAAGAGGCGATTATATTAAATAATGACAAGTCAAAACTGAGGAAACCACAACCAAGTTTGGACATGGCTAGAAAGGTACCAATTTCGGGCATCGCGAGGAGGTTCATACCTCATTGTGCATAACCAATCCTGAACCAATCATTGGCGATTATATTAAATAATGACAAGGGAGATGCATGTTTGATACCCATCAACAATTTCCTCATGTCATCATAATTGAATTGTATGCTAAGCTAAAGGATGTTAATGATGATGAGGGGCCTTTAAATATCCATACTGCATGCAACGTATTGCCACAAATGTCATGGCCCAGATGTCAACCTCCCTTTGATGCATAAGTTATGATGAATAATTTTGTTGAATCCTTCCATTATTCATCTGTGCCACCAACAATTCCTACCACTGAAGATGATGCACCACACACCTCCATGATGACAGAGTCTCCAATTAGAGGTGTTGAAGTAGAAAGTGGAGGACCAAGTTCATTCAATGCTGATCTTGATCCGGATCAGTCATCTGGACCCCACTGTGAATATGTTGGAGACTTAGTAAGCCAGAAGAGCATGTTGAATTTGATGACAGTGATGACAACAATGATTTTGACCTAGATGTCACAGCTAACATCAACGTTCATAATTTATCATCTACTACTGGAGGTAGTGGTCCTCTTCGTCAGTAAGAGCTCGCGTTGCGCACCCTCAATTTGGACGCAATGCACATGGCAGAATTTCCAGAATATGCTCATACCTTAGGTATGCAATCAACCTAGAATCCATCTACTGGTGATCTCTGTATTGGGATGTAGTTTACTATGAAAGAGGTAGTAGCACTCCATAGATTATAGAGTTATTGAATCTACACCAACCAAGTATCACGGTAAGTGCAACATGCATGGCATGGGGTGCAACTGGAGTATAAAGGCAACATTGTTAAAAAAGAAACAAGTTTTGAAGATTAAAAAATACAATGGCCCTCATACTTGCACATCTGGACGAATTTCACAAGATCATATGAAATTAGATTCTAACATGATTTGCTCATACATTTTATCTTTGCTCCTACATTTTATCTTTGCTCCAAGCGAATCTAGCCATTTCTGTTTCAGTTTTGGTCGCGGAGATATGGAATAGGTATGGATACATGACCTCCTATAAGAAAGCATAGATAGCAAAGCAAAACGTAATTGTTGAACTATTTGGTGATTAGGATAAATCCTACAATGATCTTCCAAAATGGTTAGGTGCAATGCAACAGTTTGTTCTTGGTACAATAATAGAATTACAGATCGTACCTGCATACAACGGCCAACTATTGGTGCAAGGTAAGCGTATTTTCCATCGACTTTTTTGGACTTTCAAGTCTTGCATTGAATACTTTCCATTTTGTAAGCCTATTGTGCAAATAGATGTACATTCTTATATGGAAAATGCCAAGGAACATTGTTGTTAGCTATTGCACAAGATGGCAATTGAAACATTGTACCAATTGCCTTTGCAATTATGAAGGGTGAAGCAAAGGAGGCATGATCATTTTTTCTTCGCAATTTACGTATATATGTTATTACACAACCTGGCATTTGCTTGATTTTTGATCAATATGAATCCATCAAATCTATCATCAGAGACTCAAGTAGTGCATGGAAATCTCCACATGCATATTCTGTATATTGTATTCGGCATATTACAACTAATTTCATGAGGAAGTTTAATAATAAGGACTTGCATTGACAGTTTGTTAACATGGGTATATATTCGCAATTATGATTATTTAATCTCTTACACTTCTCTAAATTTTCATTTTTATTAATAAGCTGTTTACAAGTCTGTAAATTAACATATGATTTTAACAGCGTACAAGTTGAGGCGACCTCATTTTTAGTGGTACTATGAAAATCATCATGCGAAAAATGCAGAAGTGACCGATTGGATTGATAGGATCCCGAGAGAGAAATGGGCTCAATCATATGACGAAGGAAGATGCTATGGACATATGACAACGAACCTAGCTAAATATATAAATTCAGTGTTGAAGGGAACTCATCATCTTCCTATTACTATTTTAGTCCAAGCAACGTATTTTAGGTTGGCTGAACTATTTGCTAAAATGGGGAACAAGCAGATAGCAATGATGGATGCAGGCCACACATACTGCGAAACTGTCACTGATGCCATAAGAGAAATCGAAAAAAAGCTAACTCCCACCTTGTTCATGGGTTTACGCAAGTAAATCAATCTTTTCTGGTTGAAGAGTTAGAAAACCCAAAGGAAGGAGTTGTGGCTTCAAATTGTAGTTAATCTTAATGAGAGACGGTGTGACTGTGAAAAGTTTCAAGCACAAAGGTACCCCTGTTCACATGTTGTTGCTGCTTATGCTCATGTTCATATAGATTGCATTCTATATGTGGACAATGTCTATAAACTAGAGACTATATACAATGTCTATCAACATGGGTTCAACCCATCGTGCATGAAAATTATTGGTCGGAACATAATGGTCCACAACTATATCCTAATTCAAAAATGCAGAGAGATCCAAAAGGTCGACCAAAATCAGGTCGTATTCATAATGAAATAAACTTTAGGGAGAGATGCCAACCAAAGGATTGTGGATTTTGCAGGAATGAAGGCTATAGTCGTAACAAATGTCCTTACAAATCCGGTACCTTGGGGGAGAGTTCGCATTAACGATAATATAGTAAATGATTTCTTATTGTAAAATTTTATACTTATATATAAATCGAAGTTGTTTAAATTTTTATATCCAATTTTCAAATATTAGTATATTTATACATATGCTAAATTTAATATACTCACACAACATACCAAAAACTCACAATGACTCTACACTATCAGCATATATTATTACTATCATATCAAAAATTAAAAATCTATAATATTTATTCAAGTATAATTCTAAAATTGTATCATTTATCTTATTATTATAAAAAAAAATGTGTTGGGAGCTCATCTTGTTATATGACAGATAATATTTGACTAATGACTACTAGATTTCTTGAAACTGAAGAGATGTAACAGATGCATAGGAAATCAGATTCCTTCTGATACGATAGATAATTTATGTATTCATACATAATTTATGTAAAAAATATATATATAAATGGGGGAGAGTCGACTAGCAGACCAAAGAGGGGTAGGTAGATAATTTTAATCTCTTTATTAATAATTTCAAAAAATATCATTTCTTTCTTTGAAATTATTTTTTTTCTTTTACTTTTGTTTAATAATTATTTACTAATTTTACTTTTTTGAAAATTTTTTCTTATTTTGGGGCATTCGAAACTCATCACAGATCAAGAACTCGTCATTTAGTATAGCAAATTTTCAATAAATTAACTCATTTCATGACGAGTTCTCAACGTATATAAAAAATATATTTTAAAAATTAATTTAAAAATTATTGTAAATTAAAAAAATAAAAAATTATTATATTTATATAAAATAGTCTAAGATGTATACATATATTACCGTAACTATTTTGTATGAACAGCGACACAATGGGACCCTGTGGCCGTGTTTCCCGGGTGGATTTGTGAGGGTCCAACGGTTAACGAATATGGATCGACCGTACGCTTTGTCCAAAGATGATGATGTTGCCAGATCGTATTGTGCTTTTTTTTTTTTTTTTGCCCAGAACGAGATCGCATGGTAAAAGTTATTTCCCAAAAGTTTTTTTTTTTTTTTTTAAGTAAATTTCGTAGCCTTTCAATTCATTCCTCTGTGACTTGGATACGTTAACTCATGGTTTGGAACTTCGGCCCGCCAGGGAAATCGGAAGTTATCGTGGGACAAGCATCGTTGAATAAGGCCACATGTGTTGAAGTCATCAATTATAACCGTTGGATCGGATAATGCAACAATAATCGGAAGTTGTCAACCAGTTGATTATTCCTTAATGGATTCAGGTTGGCCACGCAGTTTCTGCAAACAGAAAGCTAAAAATCGGCATTATTACACATTCACACAATCACTATTTTATAATTTCTTTTGTCAAATGTTTGGTATCTATTTAAGAAGCATATTACTTGTTAGTTATTATAATGCAATTATTAATAATAGTTTTGAATTACGACCTATGAAAATATTTAATAAAATTTATGCTTTTAATTAAACAATAAATTTTATATAATTTTATATTGTGATTAAATAAATATATTATTATAATAAAAACTACAGGTGATGTGCTTCTATTCGTTTTAGATCAAAATATAAATTTCATCATTTTACTATCTAAAATTGGTGGTGTTGATATTTTATTCAAATTTTAATAAATATAGTCTCTACTCTTTCATTAATAATATATTTAAAAACAATTAATAATTGCACTCAATGTAATCTTTAACTCGGATGATATTATATTTTGACGATGACCTAGTAGATTAGAGTGGAGTAATTTTTTTTGTTACAGGACATGTATCAGTGTATATAGCATTATATTTTGTTGTAATTAAATAACAATTAATTCAAGATAAAAGTTCTTGGTCTACCAACAAATGAAATGTTGTCATTCGGGTTTAGGTTGTTTATTATTATTATTATTATTATTATTATTATTATTGCAAAAGAGATTATTGCTTGGCATTAATCAAACAAAGTCTAGTTTAAAATTGCTATTGTCACAGTTTTTGAGGTCAAAAGCTGCATTTCACTGCAAAAGCAATGCTAAACAAGTAAAATATTTTGGCTTTTGTATTTAAAATTATCGTTTGATAACTCAAACTAAAAAGTCAAGAAAATAGAGCATTTGTAGTTTGGAAACTGGTTTTTGGATAAGATAACTTCAGATCAACGCTAAATGGCTCATCTTTTTTGTCCCGAATTTTGTCCCATCTAAAGGAAAATCACTATCTCAGATGGCTATTTTATAAAAAAAAGATGAAGTATGGTGAGTTCCCTTCTTATATAGGCAGGACGGAAGGTCATTAAGTATTTTGATTAATTTTATTATTTTTACATCTCTAAACTTTTATTATTTTAAGCTTATGTTTTTTTTTGATATTTCAATTTATCACAGCACTTTTTCAAAATAATACCAAATACTTAAGTTCGTAAATAATATTTTTTTATCATACTTTTTAAACACATTTTTTCAACTTAAATTTTTTTCTAACTCAAACTTTTTTAACAGTAATGTTAAACTAAGCCTAACCTCTGAATTTATGACTGATTTAGTTTGATTTGCAATTGATTTCCTCGAATTTAATATCATTATCTATTATCCTTTGTTCAACTTTCTGAAAGAATAAAAATTAATTGGGTTAGAAAAACTAACTTAAAGTATAAAAATTAATTGGGTTAGAAAAACTAACTTTATTTTGTTAAGATAGTTGAAAGATTATATTCTGACTTTCACCTTTATTTTATTGCTCTCTTCCTTTCATATCTTTTGATCCATACCCAAAAAACACTTTAATTCTAGTATTTTACAAAAAAAAAGTTTTAAGTTTTTCTTATATTATAATGCCTTTTGTAGTCTTTAATATAAAAAGTAATAAATATTAGAATTTATCACAACTATAAAAGTGGGTGAAAAAAAGTTTTTTTAAAAATATTATATATATTTTTGAAACTAATAAGTGTAAAATATAAGTGAGTAGTTATTTTTTAAAAATTAAAAAATATTAAAAAATATGAGCTTTTTTTTTGTGGTTACTTATCATACAAAATTAAAAGGCTTAGATACCCTCAATTTCATTTTATAATTATATCTTAAATTTGTTCATTTTGTATTTTCTTAATCAATCACATTGTATATATTATAAGGGTGTAATTCAATCTATTAGAGCTTAAACTATAAGAAGCTCTAGCTTGGTAGGATAGGAGTGATCCCGAAAGGTGATATTGCTACTATGTTAAGTTCAATTGGCATTGCCTAAGGGTCTCCTCGGAGCAACATACATGACATCTCATACTAAGCATCCATGCAGCTCCTCTACTTCTCTAAGGTTACTTTGATATGGATCTCAATGGATCACTTAAGGCTCAGTTGCCTTAGTCCTAAATTTCATGGAAGCTTTGAAACAGTGCCTAGTCGTTACCTATTCTCGCCTTTGCCTTAGTGTTGGGAACTCACTTTGAGGTGAAATGATGATTCGATTACTTCTGTGGCATTCTAACTTGGTTAGTGAAGGAGTTTATTATATGAAGAAGGAACTTTGACTACAAAAAAGTTGACCATTAAAATTATTGTGCATGGTTCTTTCCAAGAGTAAGTGTAGGGAAATTATTTTTAAGACCTTAACTTCTGCATTGCCAAATCCTATAAGAGAAGCATGGAAAAGTTTAAGTTAGTCATCTAAAATTTCAATCTTTTGCATGGCATTAAGATGTCACTAGTAATTCCATTGTCGAAAAAGGCATTCTTCATCAGATGATTACACACTATGGTTATGATCACTAAGCCATCATCATGAGGGGTCTAAATGTTTTCCAAGTCCACAAGTCTAAACGAAATGGACTTATCTATCTATCTTTAGTTTCTTCTCATTAGACATATAATGTGGATTGGGCATGCCTTTTACTCCTTGAAAAGGTTAGTCCTCCAGAAAAGGTCATGACGTGGATAACACCAGCTAAGGTTGTTTTTTTTTTTTTTGGGTATTCCTCTTGGTTGGCCAACACTTCCTTAGGTTAGTAAGGCACCATATAATTTTTTTTGCTCACTTATTTTTCAGTAGTTGCGCTCTTCACGCCTTCTCTTATAATTTCTTAGATTTTTTTCTATCGAACATTTAGACATGAACTTTCTCAAATAGCATCTTTTAATAAGGCCTTCAATTTGGTTCTAAAATTGGATGCACTCTCAGTTTTAGTCCTTAGTCTTTGTGGAAAGGTAACACTTGTATCTGTCTCTATTAAGAGCATCATACATCATTTTCATTGGGGGCTTGCTAAGGTTTTCTCTTTCCATTGCAAACAAAATTTCTCTTAGCAAATTGTTAAGGGAAGTATAGTAGTCATATATTCTTAGAGGACGACTTATCTTTTTCTTTACCCTTTAATATCGTGGGGATCTTGGTCCAGATGTGTTTTCATTCTTTTTTTTTTCAGCTTCCCATTTATTGATATTTCACTACCATGGTATCTTCGGTGTTAATATATTTCTCAACTCTTAAAAGCAAGTCCATGAAGACTTTGGGTGGCTTTTTAGATAAAGACTTAGTAAAGTGTTTGTATCTAAGTTCATTGGCAAAAGCAGCCTCGAGGTCCCATACTTAAGAGTGCCTCATTATTAAATCTTTTCATGTATCTTTAATAACATGCTTGGTTAGTTATTCCATTATAGGTTGATTCAGCGTGCTACAATGATGTGGTCATTTGGTTCATTGAGTACCCATTATGCAAAATAGCCAATTTTGACCTTAATTCGTTCAAGGTTGAAATAACTATTTTGCACCTTCCCCGCTAAATGGCTATTCTGGCCTTAGATGGAATACAAAGTTGTTGTACAAGATTCGAATCCCCTTCGTTAAGGATTCAAATATAATAATGTTCTATTCCACTAAACTAAACTACTACTGTATCTGTTCCATTCCCATAGAATTGCCATTCCATTATAGCTCTATTCTAGTCAATGAATCAAATTTACCATAAATGTTAGTATATGCACTAAAGCCAATCAGCTTGGATGAGGTATATATTAGTTAATAATGCAAACCAGTCACTTAGTTTAGTGATACAAGGTTTTCCTTCATGTCAGTAGAATGATTGACAATCATGAATTACTAACTGGATGAAACCCGTGGAACACATTTGGCCTTGCAAAGAAATTGTAATGGGTTACAATTATAAGATCCTTATTTAAACAAAGCTATATTCCTAAAAGTATTCCTAGTCATTATATTACTAAGATGAGGCATTTGTAATACTCAAAGACTAGTATATGTTATGCCTTCCTACTTATTAAATAAGCAACTATTCTCATAGGTTAAAGTATGCAAGATACTTGAGATGGCATGTGGGTGCTTGTTTTATGGATACAAGTTCACTGAACATGGCCCGTGTGAAAACTCCATTTGGTATTGTCATTCAAGTGTCTACAAAAATGTTCTCACATGCCAGTCATGTAATTAGTTTTTTGACTTGTGTACCAGGTTATCTTATATAGAGAGTGTCATGCTAATGAGTCCATAATAGATGGATGCCAAAGGTTAGGTGGTTTTGGGTGTGACATGAAGCATGGGGGAGTAGTTGAGTGATCCAGAGAGGATTCACTACTCTAATTGACATCGGAGGCATATCATATGTTCTTGGCTTTGGTTAACTTGATAAAGTCGTTGGCCAATGCATGATATAATCATAAGAAATAATTTCTCCAAATTCATAAGGTTAACCATATACTCAAGAATTAATATGGATTGATACATGAGTGGACACTGCGCCAAACTCATAGTCTTTTGGGGATACTTGTTGAAAGGACCAAAGTACATTACAAGGCTGGTTACTTTATTGAAAAAACTGACCAGATGCATAGTAAAATTTTAAAATTTTTTAATCTAATCATATATAAATTGTGTTGTTATATACAATAAAACAATCTTAATTAGTTACTTTAGTTGCAGATCTAAAGATGTTGTCCAAGAATTTATAGATTCATGTGAAAGCTTTAACCAACTAGCCTTCTCTATTTTTCTCCAATTCCTGAAGAGTAGAGTGTGTGGGCACTCTTTTTGTCAACCAACTTCGAATTCATATGGCTTGATTCTCTTCAGTGACCACCTTGTGCCACCAGGTTTAGAATCACAAGATATTATGATTAGAAACCTCCAGGTGCGACGCCAAACTATAAAGAAAAACCTTAAGCATAAGCCTCTTATTTATATAAGATAACAAGGTAGCCCTAATTTTAATTTTAATTAAAGTAATTATTTTATTAATTTCATAAAACATCTATATGTGGCACCAACCCTAGTATAGGTGACCATTATAATTCAGTCCAAACCCTAATGTCCATAAACAAAATCTTGGCCCAAATTTATTTTATGAAATTTAAAATTTTTAATCTGAATACAAATTAATTTTGATTAAACTATTAATGTTATTAAGCCCGATAATTTTTCATAACTCCAATTCTAATTTGAAATAAATTTATGGCAATTTTATTCGAATAAAATAATTGCGTACTAATTATCATAACAAAATAACTATGATAAAATAATTAATTTAATTGTAAATTAAAATAAATAAAATTAATTTTTTAATTTATTTAGAATATTATTCATACTTAATTTATAAATAAATATTTAAATATGACTTAATAGATATTAAATTAATTATATAAATAATTAATTTCCCATATCTATTTAATTTAAATTATTTTTTATATTTATCGAAAGATAAATATAATTAATTCAAATTATTAATTCTTGTTTAAATAAATATTTAATCAAATTAAATATATATTCTAAATAAATAATACTAAAAAATCATTTTTATTTATTTACTAAAGAAAATGCCTACACTCCAGAAGTGAGTAAATCTTGTGTATTACTTCACCATATTAAGAATCTTTCGTCTTTGGATATTCCGATCAATAATCAACTATTAAGAAATTATATTGAACTAATGGAGGGACCAATTGGACATATAAAATTATGCTCTAAAATTTGTGTATTAATTATTCTACCTCGTATAATTAATCATATAATTATTAATCTCAGAGTTATACCACTAAAGATCTAAAATTGCACTCCTAATTATATACCGTATTATGTGAGCTTTGTATAAATAGCCTTTTAGTCTAGTGGCCTTGTCATTTGTGTAATACTCTCATGTGATATCTGTGATCAATTTAAGATTAAAAGTCTGTTTTACCTACTTGATCACCTTATCTTAAAGTTCCATTATACTCTCCATGTAAAAATGATTGTCCACCATATGTGAACAATTTATTGTTTGGCATACAAAAGATTAAGGCCTCATCCATTTTCACTATACCATACAATGCCTTTTAAGAGGATAACCTTAACTCTTTATGGGAGCTATGGTTCTATATGTATAAGTAAAGCTTTCATCGAGTATAAATTATATGCCCAACAAACCTGTCTAGTAGTTTACTACTTCGATATGCTTTAGCCTTTGAAATGTCAAAGCATACAAGTTATACATATAGAGTCAATTACTTACTCAGGATTAAGGTAATTATGCAGTGAACATCAAAAGTGAATCAATCCATGTAAAAGGACTTATTGATGGATTAATTGCACTTTGGTCCAGTCTAATATCACCACCTCTAGGTATTATATCTATGTCTTTACTGAAGAGTCAAACTGCTCTAAATGACCAAGACAAGCCATCTCTTAATTGGATTTAGATGACATAATAGTTTTAACATGAGTTAATTGCTCACATTAACCCCATGACTATGGACTATCGATTTAGACTGCTTACCTTAGAATGTTGTCTTCCCACATATAAAGTCCATTATATATAATATTCTAACAATAAAAACACATGTAGTCAACGAGCCATATTTGCTTACATTTACTTTAACATGTAAATCTAAATAAAAATGGGATAAAATTGATATAATGAAAACTCGAATATATATAAATAATCAGTTTAAATTAATGAAATACATCAAAATGTCTCTCATTCTTATAGCATTCCTAATAATCTCTTGCTTGCCCAAGGGCGTAAATGAGTTATGTCTCACATCCTCATACATTCAATGTGCCTTTAGAACTCCTAGCCACTAGAGTTTAGTAAAAGGATCAGCAATGTTATCCTCAGATGCAATTTTACAAACATTAATAACTCCTCCCATCTCTAGCTCTGTTATAATGTGGTATTTCCTATCTATATGTTTTGTCCTTTTATGGTGTCTAGATTCCTTAGTATTTGCTATTGTCGCACTATTATCACAATAAAGTGTAAAAAGTTTATCCATAGTAGGAATTACCTTAAGGTCTCTAAGGAACTTGCAAAGCCAAGTCTTTTCCTTAAACACTTTAGTGGTAGCCACATTTCGGCTTTCATCATGGAGTCAGCCATACAAATTTGTTTTTCACTCCTCCACACAATGACATCTCCTCTTAGGACAAATACAGACCCATAAGTTCATTTCCTCGAATCCCTATAAGTTTGGAAGTTTGAATCTGTGTATCCCACATGTGTTAAGTTTCTTTCAAAATATACTAACATATAGTTCCTCGTTTTCTTAAGATACTTGAGTAAATGCTTCATAGTTTGCCAATGCTTGTTACTAGGGTTTGACTAATATTAACTTAAATGCCAACCGTATAACAAAATCTGGTCGTGTGCAAACAATAGCATACATGTGACTACCTATAGCCGATACAGAAGAGACTTTTTTCACGCGCTCTCTTTCTTCTGATGTCTTAGGGCAATCATCTAATGAAAGAGTGAAATTTGGCATAAAGTGTTGTGAACCTTTTCTAGCATTTTGCATTGCAAATCTTTCAATAATTTTTTCAACATATGAAGCTTGGGACAAAGCTATCATCTTGTTCTTTCGATCTCTAAAGAGGCGAATGCCAAAAACATAATTAGCTTCCCTAAATCCTTCATGTCAAACTATTACGACAACTATATAGCGACCAACGACAAGTTCTCTATGTCATTCCCAATGATTAGTATGTCATCAATGTATAAGACTAAAAAGACTACTTTTCCTTCTTTAAGACATTTATAAACATAAGGTTCATCAACATGTTGCTTAAATCCAAAGACATTGATTTCTAGGTCAAAAATTTGGTTCCATAAGCGTAAGGCTTGCTTTAATCTATGAATGGATCTAAGCAACTTGCAAACTTTCACTTCTTGGCTTTTTAATATCAACTTGTTTGGTTATATCATATAGATGCTCTCATCAAGATGGCCATTCAAGAATGCAGTCTTGATGTCCATTTGCTAGATCTTGTAATCGAAAGCCATAATAATGTATAAATGAATGCGAATGGATTTTAGCATCTCAACAAGTGACAAGGTTTCATCGTAATTGTCGCTAGCCTTTTCCATGTATCCCTTTGCTACTAGTTTAAACTTAAAGGTTTTGACTTTCCTTTAGCATTCTTTTTTCTCTTGTAAATCCACTCACACCCTATAGGTTTTACCTCATTCAGGAAGGTTTACAAGCTCCTGGATGAAATTGGATTTCATCAAATCCATTTTAGTGTTCATAATCTTTTGCTACAGCATTGAATCAACATCACTCATATATTCATCATAGGTGACTTGATCATCTCCAGGTTCCATGGCCTTAAATTGATAAATCTCACCATCATAGATGAAGAAATTAGGTTTCTTAAAAACCCTGCGACTATGACGAAGCTCCCTAAGTGGTTGATTGTTTGCATGTCTTTCCTTGTGAACTTGGAATAAAATCTAAGATTGAAATTTGTGAGGCAATTTTATCTCCCGACAATTCCTCGAGCAGTTTACTTCATTCATATAATCTTTTCATGGAAGGTTGTATGAGTTGATATAATGACTTTTTATTTCTTTAAGTTATAAAATAGTCTTTCCTTTGTAACCTTGGGATACTATATAAGCATGCACAATTCTGAATGAGATTCCAACTTCTTTGCTTCCTTATCCAATACATGTGCCAGGCTCCCTTATATTCTCATATGTCCAAGAGAGGGTTTTTTTCCCTTCAACGATTCATGTGGAGTTTTAGGAACTTACTTGGAACTTGATTCAAAATGTAACATGCCACTTGTAGGATATTGTGAGTTTGAATAACTCATCATGGAGCGTACTATATCCAATAAGTTCCTATTTTTTTCTCTGTTACACCATTCTATGTGGAATACTTGATGCAATTAATAGGGATAAAATCCTATTCTTTATGAGATATCGTAGAAATTCATTGGAGAGGTTTTCACCACCTCTGTTGGATCAGAGTGTTTTAATAGATTTACCTAATTGCTTCTCCACTTTTGCATGATACTCTTTGAAATTTCACTCTTATGGTGCATCAATCATCTATGAATGATACATAGTACTCATACCCTCATTGTGTTTTGATGTTCATGGGGCCATATATGTCAATATGCATGATTTCTAGAAGTTTTTAGGCCTTTATACCTTTTGCTCCATAAGACCTCTTGGTCATTTTAGCTTTAAGACAAGATTCACATTAGGGAAGACATACCTTCTTTAGAGATTCTAATGGATCATCATTTACCAATCTTTGAATCTTTTCTTGGCTAATATGACCAAGTCTTAAATGCCAAAGGTACGCCTTATTAGAGTGAGAAGTTTTTAACCTTTTAGAGTTATCTATTTATTCAGTGTCAAGCAGTGAGTATTTCTTTGGTTTGATCAAATAAAGATTACCATCTATTCTTTTAAAACAAATAAAAAACTTACTTTTACAAATCATTATAGTTTTAATAAAAAATGAATAAAAATCTTTAATTAAACAAGTGACCAAAATAAGGTTCCTTAAAACTAGGAACATAAAAAGTCTTTTTACAAAATAAATTTAAATTTATTAAAATAAAGATGTACTTCTCACTACTTTTGCTAAAACCATGCTCCCTCTATTAGTTCTTAATGAAAGGTTTCTATCATGCAGACTTTTCATTTTCTTAAACCTCTACAAAGAAACATTAACATGATTACTGGCTCCAGAATCAATGACCCAAGTGTGTTTTGAATTTTCCACTAAACAAGCTTTAATGAAAAGAAGATCCTTACCCTCATTGCCCTTAAAAGATAGGAATTCCTTGTAAGTCTTCTCAAAGTGATAAACCTTTCCATAATAAAAGCATTTTGACATTTTGGGGTCTTTTGGCTTCTTCTTCTTTTTCTTTTTACTTTTAGATGCAGGAAGAATAGAAGATTTAGAAGCCCTTTGCATCTTAGAGTTTTGCTTTTTCTTTTTCTTATTCTCGTAAGCATAATTAGAAGCAATAGCCAAATTTGCCTCCATATTGGTTTGGTGACCATCATTGAGTATGAGTTCATAGGCTTGTAACTCCTTCATGAGCTCAGTGATACATAACTCTTTGCTTCCCAGATTATACATAGCCAGAAAGCCTGCAAAATCCTTAGAAAGAGTTTCAAACACCATCTTAATCTGGGTGTTATATTCCAACTCAGTACCATTTTCAATAACCTTAGCAAAGTACCCTATAAGCATGAGCATATGATCTTTTATCGGAGTTTTTACTTTTTGCTTGTAGTTCATTAAATTTGTAATAGCAGATTGTCTAGCCACTTGACTTGGCCTCCAAACATATCCTCCAAATTATCCATGATCTGTCTAGTGGTAACATAGTTCTCATGTTGCTTTGCAAAGCATTTGACATGCTAGCTAGCATATAGCAACATGCTATGTCATTGGACTCTTTCCAATAAGTTTAAAGCAAGAAAGCCTATCCATTAATTGCATCATGTGGAGGCTCAAGTAGGTAAGGTTTGTCAAGTACGAACATGCATTTCTTGTAGCTAAGAATAATTAACAGATTTCTTTTCTAGTCTCTAAAATTATCTCTATTAATTTGTTATCAGTGAGAATTTGAATAAGAGGTGTATGTGACATTTTGAGCTGAAAAAAATAAATATATTCAAAAAATTACAATCATGCTTAAGCAAATATAAGGCAGATATTTAGGAATTAAACATAGATATATATGTTTCTACATTAAATCCTTACAAAAAAATGTAGCATCACAATGGTAATTTTCAGCATCTATTATCTTAAGCCACAAAGGGTGATCATCATTCGAATAGCCAAAAACATGGATCCTATCCAATTAAGATATGTTGCCTTAAATCCTCCTAGGTTAAGACATGTATTAATAACCGTTTATTTAGCCAACAGTTTAACTAACAGAGCTATGAAGGAAGGTTATTATTAAACCAATCTTAAGTGTATAACCATTGTTTATGAAAGCCAGCCATGCACTATTCAAGTCATCAAGGGATGATCTCTAATAGAACATGCCTAATGTTTTTGACGTAGGAGATCTAAACCAGTATACTGGTGGCAATCGACCACTTACCGAAAGGTATAGTTAGGGCAAAACTAGAGTGAGGTGCTACCATGGTTTCACATATGGATCAACAATAAAGGTTGTGGGTTTTGTTTGAAACCCTTTCCTACTCAGTATTTTAAAAAACATGTAAGGTTTTTAATATGCATGATTAAAATAAGTTTGAGTGGCATTCACTTGTTCTATATGGCATATTATCAATCATATACATACATCCATCAACAAAACATATAAACAAAAAGAAATATTTAACCAGCCAAACCATGATCCCATCCTAGAAAATAGAAAAATAAAATTTCAACCAGAGCATACTTTGGGTCTTGACTTTTTTGCTCTATCTTCATGCATCAATTTTCATCCATGTAATTTGTTTGTTCATATTCATAAAATATCTAAAAATAACCATATTTATATCTGATAAAAAATCCAAATTAAAACATTTATCCTTCAACAGTTATGGGGTTGAGCCCATTGTTGGTGAGAATTTTTGATAAATAATGCTTGTAAATTCTGTTAGGGCTCGAATCTTGGCTTTTTCTCATTGCCGACAAAGGCTCGGTCCCCGACACTAAGCCTTGGCTAGGCCTAGAATCACCACTAGGGTTTGAGCCCCAGTGGCTTAATAGGTCATCCTCGAGGGCATAGTCGGGCACCCTGGAGTGCTCGCACGTAGGCTGGTGGGTGTGTTGCCAAGTGCCCATCCGTGCAGCTTGAGGTGCACGCACTTGGCCTTTAGAATGGGCACCCACCTTGCATGCTTGGGGTATGTGTGCCGTATTGACCAAGGCAGGTGGGTGAATGCCTCGCATATCCAAGGTGCTTGCACCTGCCTGCTAGGGTAAATAGGCATATACCCATTACACTTAGAGGTGCGCGCATGCTTATTAGCCCCACCCTTACCCCTCAAGTGTTGCCAAGCTGTACACCTGCTATTGGGGTTCACACCCTAGGAGCACCCTTAATGGCTAGGGTTGTTAAGGTTCGAACCCTACCAGCCTCAAGTTAGGTTTACGAGGTTTTTGAGTTTTCAAGGTTTTCCTAATGCGATTACCTACACCCAGGAAATTTGCACACCATTAGGTTATTGGTTTAGGGTAAAAGTTGTTGATTTTTGATAGCTTTCTAATTATAAAAAAACAAACAGGTTAATTCAAAAATAATTTTGTGATCTTCAGACCTTCAT
>JBBYHL010016222.1:22070-44854 GCA_038381835.1 Adansonia madagascariensis
TATAATTTGCATAGAAATTTGAAGAAAATAAAAAAAATAAACCCGTGTAGTGATGATAGATGATATTTAATTACAAAGCCCAAAAAAACTTAGATACAATAATTCTAAAATCTAAGAGATCATGATCGGTGAATAATAATAATATATATCATGATAAACAACATAATAAAAATCCTAGAATGCTAACTCTTTAATAATTAAATCCACAGATATTTAATGAGAATTTTGATTAAAAGTTTTTATACATAACATAATCATGTTTTGGCTCTGATACCAATTATTAGAAAAACTGATCAGATGCATAATGAAATTTTTAAAATTTTTTAATTTAGTTGTATTAAGTCGTATTGTTATATACAATAAAACTATCTTAATCAGTTACCTGAGTTGCAAATCTAAAAATGCCTCCAAGAATTCTTAGATCCATGTGAAGGCTTCAACCAACTAGCCTTCTCTACTATTCTTTAATTTCGGATGACAGAGTGTAAGGGCACTCTTTATCTTAATCAACTTTAGATTCGTATGGCTTGATTTTCCTTAATGACTAGCTTGTGCCATCAAGTTTAAAATCAAGAGATATTGTAATTAGAAACCTCCAAGTGTGGCGCCAAATTCTAAAGGAAATTCTAGGCATAAGCCTCGTATTTATATCAAATAACAAAGTAGCTCTAATTTTAATTTTAATTAAAATAATTATTTTATTAATTCTATAAAAAACCCATATGTGGCACCAACTGTAGTATGGGTGGCCACTATAATTTGGCTCAAACCCTAGTGTCTATAGATAAAATTTTGGCTGAAATTTATTTTATGCAATTATTAATTAATTTTGATTAAAATAATAATTTTATTTAGCTCGATAATTTTTCATAACTCTAATTCTAATTCGAAATAAAATCAAGGCTACTTTATTCGAATAAAATAATTATGTACCAATTATTAAATAAAATTAACTATAATAAAATAATTAATTTAATCATAAATTAAAATAAATAAATAAATAACTATTTAATTTATTTAGAATGTTATTCATATTTAATTTATAAATAAGTATTTAAACAAGACTTAATAGATATTAAATTAATTATATAAATAATTAATCTCCCATATATATTTAATATAAATTGATCCTTATATTTATCAAAATATAAATATAATTAATTTAAATTACTAATTCTTATCTAAATAAATATTTAATCAAATTAAATATATATTTTAAATAAATAATACAAAAAAAATCATTTTCATTTATTTACTAAAAAAATGCCCACACTTCTACAATGAGTGAATACGACATACCACTTCACCATATTTAGAATCTTTTCTCTTCAGATGTTTCGATCAGTAACCAACCATTAAGGAATTATATTTAGCTAGTGAAGGGACCAAGTGGACATATATAATTAGGCTTTGACAATCTATGCATTAATGTTCTATCCCAAATAAGTAATCACATAATTATTAATCTCAGAGTATACCACTAAATACGTGAGACTGCATTCCCAATTATATACCATATTATATAAGCTTTATATAAATAGCCTATAGTTTAATGACCTTTTTATTTGTGTAATACCTTTATATGATATCCATGATAAGTTTAAGATTAAAAGTCGATTTTACCTACTTGATCACTTTATCTTAAAGTTCATTATACTCTCCATGTGAAAATGATTACCCACCACATGTGAACAATTTATCATTTGGCATACAAATGACCTAGGCCTCGATCATTTTCACTATATCGTATAATGCCTTTCAAGAAGATAACCTTAACTCTTCATGGGAGCTATGATTCCATACCTATAAGTAAGACTTTCATCGAGTATAAGTCATATGCCCAATGAACCTACCTAGTAGCTTACTACTTTGAGATGCTTTAGCCTTTAGAATGTCAAAGCATACAAGTTATACATATGGAGTCAATTATTTATTCAGGATTAAGGTAATTGCACAATGAATGTCGAGACTGAATTAATCCATGTAAACGAATTTATTGATGGATTAATTGTACTTTGATCCAATACAATGTATCACCATATCTAAGTAATATATTTGTTTCTACTTATATTCTAGAAGACATAATAGCTTTAACATGAGTTAACTACTCATATTAACTGTATAGACTATGGACCATTGATTTAGACTCCTTACCTTAGAATATTGTCTTCCCGCATATAAAGTCCATTATGTGCAACATTTTAATGGTATAAACACAAGTAGTCAACAAGCCATATTTGTTTACATTTACTTTAACCTGTAAATCTAAATGACGATGGAATAGCAATGATATAATGTAAACTTGAATATATATAAATAATTAGTTCAAATTAATGAAAAACATCAAAATGTCTTCATCCTTAGGGCATTCCTAACATATTAAAAGCTTTTCTCATGGTCATATTGAGTCTTCAACATTTGGGTTGTCGTGATGCGATGCCAGATCTTGCTATTAATTTATGAATGTAATTAATAAGATTAATTATATTCATTGCCAACATGTTAGAAACCTAATGGGTCATTCACAATAAAATGATCTATTAGATTAAATTCCAAATTTAATTAAGTATGACTTATTTAAATAAACTGTAAAATGTGGAGGATTTAATTGAATTCAATTAAGTATTATTAAAGACATAAATTAAATTTATGAAATCTAATTAGAGATGTCTTAATGTGATAGTAAAGATAAGAATATCATATTAAGATCATGTCTAATACTTAGCATATAATAGGGATATCTTGGTTTTAGATCGAAGAATTATTTTTGACAAAGTAAATAATTATTTGATAATTATTTAGTACTATTTACATGTAGTAAAATTGTTTAAATAATTATTTGATAATTATTTAGTACTATTTACATGTAGTAAAATTGTTTTACTTAGGTAAGAGATTTAATTGAAAATTAAATGTTCTTGAATGTAAATAAGGGTTGGCCTAAAAACCCTAATTTTTATGTCAAATAGGTCTTATTTTGAGCAAAACCAATTTTTATTTGATATGAGTTAGGTGCAATAGTTGGGCCATATTGGTGTTGGATTAGGCTAAGATATTAAATAATAAAGGCTTGGGCCCAATGCTAAATAGAGTAGGTAAAAGAGTTTCATTTGGATCCTAATGAAAACAGCACTTATGGTGCCACCTCTTGGGTTCGGTAGTGTTGGGCTTGGTTGACCCATTAGTCAAGCCTAGCCTAATTTTAGATGTATAAATATACATCTATAAGAGTTTTTGGGTTGCTGTTATGTTTTTTGGCTATCAAAAAACCCTAGGCACCATATCTTTAAATCTTTAAGCCATGATTGGCACAATCTTGCTTTCCCTACACTGAAGGTGCACCTTCTGCTCCTTTGATGGTCTAGAATTGTTCTTGATCTTGAGAAAAGTGAGAAAACTCATATCTAGCACTTTGAGTGTAGACGATGTTAATAGGAAGCAAGAAACAATGATTACCACATCTGTATGGCCTCCTTACAGCACTATTTCATAACTTTGTGACTTTTTAGAACTATTGTTGGTTGCATGAGAGAGAGATTATCAACTTGTTGCCTTTTGGTTAAGGCTTTTTAAGCCTTCTGGCTAGCACTAAAAAACCATTGGATCTTTATGAAG
Source organism: Adansonia madagascariensis (assembly GCA_038381835.1). Classification (NCBI taxonomy): domain Eukaryota; kingdom Viridiplantae; phylum Streptophyta; class Magnoliopsida; order Malvales; family Malvaceae; genus Adansonia; species Adansonia madagascariensis. The sequence continues at coordinate 25,686 of JBBYHL010016222.1, forward strand.
ACTCTAATAGGCATCTATATGGATCACTGCCATAGGTAGGATGCTTGTGCTATTTCTAGCCTCAAAAAGAGATCAAAGTAACCAAGTTGCGGCAATGATCATGCAGGGATTAGCATAGTCAGAGTTACAAGTCCTTGAGTAGGTAAGATATCTACCAAATTTGTGTTTTAAATTGCCAAAATTGACCATATATAGAAGCCTAAGATCCTCAAGAAATTCAGGTATTTCTCTATTTACTTTTCTCTATGTATGTTTAATTAGTATAAATATTTTATGCCTATTTCCAAAAGCGTGAGCTTGGACTTTCCTTCAAATGGTATCAAAGCCTAAGGTTTGTAGATTACATGTGGCCTTGGATGCCAATTTTTGAAGATAATCAATCTGATTGATTTATGTGTTAATTTAGTGATTTTTAGTTTTGGTAAAATTCTTGAAAGCTGGTTTTTGTTAATTTTTAAATCTGGATGTCATGTAATTTTGGACTCTAATCATGGTTAAAAGTGTTTAAATAATTGATTAAAATAATTTTAATTAATTATGGTTGAAGTCCTAAGATGTTTTAAGCTTTTTAGGTCGTTTCGATGTTGTTTTGATTTGTTGCATGGGTTGAAAATTTAGAAATTATTTCTATTTAGTTTGCAATTTTCCAGCATATTAAATCATGTTTATTGTCAATTTTAATTGGTTTAAATATGTTTTTACTAATTAAATTGATGATGTAATCATTTGTCTAAAGTTAAGCGTCGACTAGTGCTAGGTTGGTTGTGTTTTTGGTGTTTCGATGGAGGTAAAAATTTCAGAATTTTTTGGCAGCCGTAGCTGCAATTTTTTCCATGATTTTCCACCATGAAAGTGTTGCAGCATATGAAAGCCATGTATGGCCAAATCCTAGTTCGACTAGGATTCTTATTTGTGCCATCTTCTTGAAGTAATTGTAGAAATTAAATCTAATATGGATTCTTGATATTTGAGGCCTAATATGATTAGATCAAGATAATTTAAAATTAAAAAAAAAAAGAAATTTGCTAAAAGTTAGGAAAGTTGGCACAATAGAGAGACTTCCCTTAGAGTTTATGTTCCATTAGAACATTTAGTTATCGTCGAACACTTGATTATCCAATTGTAATAATTTCTTAAAATATTCAAGACATGGATTAGATAATGTAAGAAACATGAAACTAAGTCCAATAAAATTGTTTAATTGGATAATATTTAATTTAAATGATTAATTCTAATTCAATTAGGATTTGTTCTTTGAGATTCAAATAAATGTTAATAATATAAGACTATTGTTTTCTTATATAAATTAATTATGGATCAATTACTAAAACTTGGAAAACTTTCCTAAATGCTTTAGGAAATATTACATGCTAAATGGTTTGTTCAAATTAAGACAAAATTAGCAAAATTTTAGATAATGTCTAATTAAGATAAACAATCTAGTCCAACTTAAGACAAGTTTCCAAAAAGTTAGAAATTTAACTAAAAATGCAGTGATTAAATAACCAAAATTAATAATTTGAAAAATGATCTCAAATTGTTTGAAAAGATTTATGCAAATGACACGTAAGATCACCAAGTGATATTTACTATGCATATTTAGTTTCATGCTTATAATATGATTATGTTAGGATGAGGATGACTATGAAGTTGACTTTAGTACGACTAGGTTGTGGATGGTTGATTTTTTCTTTTGGAATTTATTTTATAAATAGGATTTGTAAACCTTACCTTCTTTTTTAATTATGGGTTGTAAATTCTCTTTTCACGTTCCCATCTTTGAATGTAACTTAAGGTTTCATACAATAATATGTAACAGTTACAAAGGACTTGTAGATTTAGGATTAAGATAAAATTAGAATTTATGTAAATCCAAGATGTAAAGAAGATGGCGTTAAGAAGAAAGAACCAAGGAGATCATCATCAAGACTTACGAAGACCTTATATGATATTCTTAGGAATTTGACCATCTAGTTTCCTAATGGCTCAAGGAAACAAGATAGATAAAGTCTATAATCATCTAGTAGATTACATATGTTAGATTATTTTAGAATTTATATATATGTGATATATGATTGAATAAATGCTATGCGTGTTAATCAAATAAAGCAATAAGACCTAAGATAAATGATAAAAATCTCGCAAAATATTGAATCTATGGCTAAGCATGATTAGTTATCTTCCATTATTCATAACAAGATACCTAAGTTCCGTCCTTAGAAGACTTGTTAAGTTACTTAAGGTTAAATTGCCATATGAATTGCTTGAGTTAGGAATAATGATTGCCATCTGAATTGCTTGAGTTAGGAATAATAGGTCTTATTTAACTAATGTCGTATTATCTAAATGCTTACAAACTTTATCACATGGCGTTAGAGGTGGTGGTTAAGCAAAATGCATATGATGCACTTAGGAAAAGAGTTTCCATCTAACTGATTTAGGAGTTGCATATAGATGCAATTAGTAAGCTAAGTTACCTACACAATTAGTTTTTGCATGGCTTGTTGAGTCATTGAAGGATGAGTAAGGATGAAATTGGTCCGAGCTCGTTAAGAAGAGTCAAAAGTTAAAATATTTGAATTATGGTTGAGGGCTATAATTTCAAAAAAAAAAAATGACAATCATTAAGTGGTAAAACCTCGCTTAATGACTGAAATTGCAAATTAAATACAAAATGTTTTGGTTTATAATGAATATAAACACAACATGACTAATAAACTATTGTTAAGTAGTATACATGATGCTAATAAATCTTAATCGCCAAACTCCATTAACTAATCCTACATTATTAAGATTGTCATAATACTACTTGAAAGGCATATCCAAGAATAGCCCACTAGGTTAAAAGCAGTCTATCAAGTTCATGACCTTGATTAAGCCACATTATGATGATGGCTAGTATGATGCTTGAACTCCAAAAGGAGAAAATGGCTATTTAAGCTCATGAAATCATCAGAAACCTTAAAGAATTGTTTTATAAGGATAATCATAATGAAAGGTTCGACATCGCTAATAAATTCCTAAACAAGATATAAGAAGGTACACTAATTAGGCCTCATGTGATAAGATATATTTCAAAACTTGAGCACTTTAGATGGTTCATGGATCATGATCTATGCATTGTCCATATACTTTTTTTTTGAAGAAAGACAAAGGAGATGATAAGGGAATATGCCAACATTGTGAATAGCTAGATTAATAGAGTAAAAATTGCAAGGAATAGTTTGATATGAGTGAAAATAGGAAACTTTCAGAAGTTTTGCACATACTGAGATTAATTCACTTTTCTTGGTATATAATGCCTAGAAGTTGGTAGTTAAGTATGTGTGACATATTGTAAGGCCCAAATGAAAGGATTAGTGAAGATAGACCATAAGAAATGACAACCATGTTGATATTGATCAAAGCTTGCCTTCTTGATTAATGTTTCTGAAATATTATCGTGATTTATTCATAAACATTAGATGTTTATTTTAGCATTCATGTGCTAATTAAAAATGATTTCTAGTAATATATGCGATGCTTAGATTCATTCTCATTGAATAAATCAATAAAAATAGAATTCATTCTATGAAATGATCTCATCATTCTCAAATACACACTTCCAAAGGTACTAAGAATACTAAATGGCCCATAAATTATAGGATTCAAAAATAGTTTTTGAGTCCAACTTCCTTTGAATCTACACGTATAGGATTTAATGGGATTCGACCTAGTGATAATAGCGATGATGTTAAAAAAATGCAATTATTTGGAAAGTGATCAAAATTAAAGAGGATTACATGTTTATATCCTAAAGGTCACAAGCAAACTCTTTTGTTTAGGCTCGTAAAAGGAGTTACATTTGGATCATTAGCTTACAAGCTAATAAAAGATTCTGAAGAGTTGTTAAACAATTAAACCACATGATTAGAATCTAGGTCTCATTATGATCCGAATAGTTAATGACTTTGATAATTAGATTACAAAAAATATGATCGAAGCATATTTTCACAACATTACTAAAGCTTTGTCTAAGTTGAGATACAATTACTAATCAAAAAAGTAAGGTATTGGATGCTTTAGCGATTGGCTTGATGTAAATGGGAGATATTAGTATATGCTGTCGCAACATGGCATGGATACGAATCCTAACCAGCACGACTTAAAATGCTGGTGTACCCCTTCCTCCTATATATCTCTTGATATCATTATTTTTTATTTCTAAGGGCCATATTATTATTTTATTTTTTTTCGAGGATCTAGTTGATGAGATGAATTGCTAACTTAACCCTAAATAGTCATTACAAAATGACCATTTATTTTGGAGTTGCCACCAATCTATTCTGACTAGGTGGATTGTTCACTTATTGGTGTTCATATTGTGAGGGTTACGAAACCTTTAAAAGCAAACTTCAAGGCTTGTGCTCATACTAGAGATCACGTGGAAATGTCCAGGAGTTGGTTACAATCACGAGTAATAATCAATCTTTTTCATGACGCCTGGTAATTGGTACCTTACTAATCGTGTGTTAATTTAAAATTTGATTTTTATTCGATTTCAATATACGATATTTAATTATAATTCCCATATATAAAAATAAAATTTTATAAAACAAATTTATTATTCTATATGAGAAAATCAAGCTTTTAATATTTTTAAAATCAAATTATCTTCTGCACCTTACCACAGGACCAGAGAAATGCGAATGGTTTTATCATTATCTTTTGCATCCCACCAGAAAGCTAGAGGAATACGAAAGGTCTTAAAAATCAAAATATCTTTCACACCCCATCGAAGGGCTAGAGGAATAGGAAAGGTTTCATTTTTTTTACAAAATTCAAAAAACCATGATTTTCTCATTTTTAAAAGGATATATCGTTATTAAAATACTCTGTGAAACCCCTTCCATATGCTAAGAGAAATTCCATGTACTATTTCAATTCGGAGACATAGCCTTAATTTTAGAACTTCTAGTTTTATAAGAAATAATGAAAATTTGTCCTGAGACACAGTTTCGACAAAAGTACAAAACTAGATGCTAAGGATTTGGTTTGGTCAAACAAACCAAAATGTCTTAAAGTGGATTTTTGACACGAAAGTATCCCGATGACCCTAAAGGACTCAATTCTAAGGTAAATTACTAAAGCATCCCTAAAGTCTCCCTTCGACATGATAGAATCCTAGTAACCTAAAGGACTCGATGATATCATAATCAAATGCCCCTAAGCTCTACCTTCGACATCAAAGTATCCCAATAACCCTAAAGGACTTAATAACATCATAAAAAGATGAACCTATTCCTATTATGCACATTCGACATAGAAGTATCCCAATGATTATAAAGGACACGGTTTTACATGAATTACTAAAATACTCCATAAAGTGTACCTTTGACATAGAAGTATCGAGGTAACCATAAAAGACTAGGTAATGATATGAAATGATAATTTTACCCTAAATGGTTAACATGGATATCAAACATGACCTAAAATGAAAAAATTACTAATAAGTCCCTAATTTTTTTAAAATTACATTTTAATCCTAAAACGGTTACAAATGAGAAATGTTCTTAAATGACCAAAATACCTTAAATGAGTGACTTAATGTGGAAATAACTTTTTTAACCTTATAAATGCAAGGTTTTCTTGATGGACTCTAAAGCTTTCTAACTTTGCAAAGTAGTCCCTACATGAAATAAAATACAAAATGAAATATCAAACACATCAGAATCAACATGGAAACACACTAAAAATCACAAAGAGACTTGGCCAAGTTCCTTTGGCCTTAGAACAATATTTTTTAATTTTTACAAACAAGTCCTTAAACTTTGTAGAAATGCAAAAATGTCTTTAATGAGCTAAAAATGCATGATATGCATTTAATCATGCTAAAAATGCATGAAAAACACTGTTAAGGGTCCAAAAGTGATTTGGCCAACCATGGATGGCCTTAGAAATATTTTTTCAATTTTTGCAATTTGGTCCTTACATTTTCCATAGTTGCAAAATAACCTAAAAAATCATAAACTTCATAAATAAACCCTTATTAGGTTCAGCCAAGCATGGAAATACCCTTTTAAGGCTTCAAAATTTTGGAAAAATTATTTTCAGGTCTCTGCAAGTTTCAAACATGACAAAATAGTCCAAAATATCATAAAATGAAGCAGAAAAAAATTATCCAAGGGCCATAATCATTTTTGCCCAACATATAATAACCAAAAATATCTTTCTATATAATTTCATGAATATCAACATAAATATATTTTTTAATTTATACCAAACTCAAATCGACATCAACACATATGAAATTATGAAAAATCAACACATAAACATACTTTATGAAATATTCACATGAGAACACCAAGGAAAATAATATAAACTTGAATATATTCACATGATGAAATACACAACATATCAACAAAAGTATGTTTTCTTGATGAAAGTCAAATTTTTGCTAAGAATAATCAAATTTAAACAATTAAATCAAGAAATTGCTCATGGCTTTCAACACTTGGCCTTTCAACATAGATTAAAATCCATGAGTATAGGTTATCATTAAGCTCACTAAAGAATGAAATATGATGGAAAATGAAGAGTATGGGCAAATAATCATAATGAAACTACCTTTGAAAGCTTGATAACTTAGGAAAAAACTTGAAAATACTTAGCAAAATGGTGTACTTTTACATGAAAGCCATTAGGCTTCTTCTTGAAACATCCTCCCCCTATTTATAAATGATTGGTTCAGCCAAAGGGTGACAAAAATCCCCTTGGCCGAATGGCCATCCATTTTTCTCTTTTTACTTTTTCATTTATTTGATTTTTATTACTTTTAAAGAATTTTTTAGCTTTTTTGATAAAGCTTAATTAAAGATTTTTTTAATTTTGCATGAATCATCATGCATGGTTCATCATCTTATCTATAGGTTCATGATGATTATGAAAAAAAAAATCTAAATTGGATAAAAAGAAGTTATACAGATTAAATTGTAGTAAATTCAAAAGTTATGTATTCAAGAAATAAAATTTTATTAGAATAAATTCAATTAAAAATTTAATAAAAATAGGGCTGTTTGGCTTGTTATAAAACAAAAATGGGCTCATTGGAAAGTTAATGGGCTTATTGACCCAATAATAAAATTAATACATTTTACAGCCAATTCAATGGAAAAAAATAAATTTTAGTCTATTAAAAATAAAAGTATTAAAATTAATAAAGTTTCTAAATATAAAAAAAATTCTAAAAGAAATTTTTGAGAAATTTTATGTATAAAAAAAGGTAATTAAAAACTTTAAACTTGTAAAAATTTACGAGAAAAATTTTATGGAAGAAAATAAAAATGAATCAAAATTTCAAAAAGTGATATCAAAGGTATTTTATTGAAATATGTGAAAATTTTTAAAATTTTCAGTTCTGAAAAATTTTACAGATAAAAAGTTCGTATTTGGAACCAAGAAAGTTCCAAAAATATGTTCAAATTTATAAAAATGAACTGAATTTAACACATTACTTGAAGTATTAATTTATAGAAATAATAAAGATGAAAACCTAAAATCTGAAACAAATTTTACTAGGAAAATTTCTCGAGCATGACACTTGTTATACAATGAAAAATTCAACTTTAATATATAAATTTTACAACTTGGCACCTTGTAGTATAAAATGGTAGTACAAATTTTTTCTTCAATAATTTTGATTTTTCAAAGTGAGTATTGACATAAACATTATATAGGTATTGGTAAAAATATATGATGGTCGACTTCTTATATTTTATGAAAAAATCTAAAAAAATTCTTGAAAATGGGAAATTTGACCATGATATCATCTGCAAAAATAAATTTCAAAAGAATAAATTTAAATACTAATTTTTTTACTTTAATATTCATCTTTTTATTCGAGAATTATTCTCTATGACCCTCGAAATGGTGATTTTTCTATCATGTGCATGAGTGGTCATTTAGATTTGATCAAACGGGTCTTGAATACCACTTGGAGAAATCAACCTCCCACTGAGATGCTTGCATAAATATCAGTGGAAATGGCTTGACAAAATTAGGTCTCTACCTATGCTCTAGAGCCAGTCAGCTTGGATAAGGCATATATTAGTCAAATTAATCACTTTGTTTAGTGATACAAGGTTTTCCTTCATGTTAGTATATGATTGACAATCATGAACTACTAATTGGATGAAGCCCATGGAACATATTTGGCCTTGCAAAGGAATTGTAATGAGTTACTATTATGAGATCCTTATGCATCAAAGTCATATTCCTAAAAATGTTCCTAGTTATTGTATTGCCAAGTCGGGCATTGGAAATGCTTAAAAACTAGCACACGTTATACCTTCTTACTTATGAAGTAAGTAACCATTCTTATGGTTTAAAGTATATGGGATACCTAAGATGGCATGTGAATACTTATTTTATGGAAACTAGTTCGTTATAAAAACTCCATTTGATATTGCAAGTGTTTATGAAAATGTTCCCACATGTCAATCCTATAACTAATCTTCTAACTTGTGATTCCTGATCATTTTGTATGAGGAGTATCATGCTTTTATTCTGTCACAATTGGGTCCACAATAGATAGATGCCAATGGTAGGGTGGTTTTGGGTGTGACTTGTAGAATAAGAATGTGGATGAGTTATCCAAAGAGGATTCATCACTCCAAGTGACATTAGAGAGATATCTCATATGTTCTTGGCTTTGGTTAACTTGATAAAGTCATGCTCAAGGTTTTTCCAAGATATTTCGTGAAAGGATTGAATTACATTACAAGGTTGGTTATTAAAAGTTTTCTCTAAGGCCATACTGACTCTTTAACATTTGGGTAGTCATGATACTTTGCTAGATCTCATTATTGATCTATAGATGTATTTAATAATATTAATTATATTAATTGCCAACATGTTGGGAACTTAATAGGTCAGACATAATAAAATGATCTATTGGATTAAATCTAGGATTTAATTAAATATGACTTAATTAAATAAAAGGTAAAATATGGAGAACTTAGTTGAATTAGTTTAATTAAGTGTTATTAAAGACATAAATTAGAATTATGGAATCTAATTAGACTTGTCCTAATGTGGTAGTAAAGATAAGAATGTCTTATCGAGATTGTGCATGATAATAGGTATATAATTAGGGATATCTTGGTTTTGGGTTGGATAATTATTTATGACAAATTAAATAATTAGTTAATAATTAGTAATATTTAGATGAAATAAAATTATTTTATTTAGATGAGGAATTAATTGAGAATTAAATGTTCTTGCATGTAAATGAGGGTTGATAAATAGCCCTAATTATTAAGTCAAATGGGCCTTATTTTGGGTAACCTATTTGAATTTGATATGAGTTAGGTGTAATAGTAGTAGGCACTATTGGTGTTGGATTAGCTTAAGATATTAAATGGTTAATGTTAGGGCCCAATGCTAAATAGAGTAGGTAAAAGAGTTTTTCTTGGATCCTTATGAAAACTGTACCTTTGGCGCCACCAATTGGGTTTGGTAGTATTTGACTTGGTTGACCATTAGTCAAGCCTAACCTAATTTTAGATGTATAAATATATATCTATTCGTGTTTTTGGGTTGCTATTACAATTTTTTGGCTTTTAAGAAGCCATAGGCACCATATCCCTAAATCCTTAAGCCATAATTGGTGCAATTTTGCTCTTCCTACATTGATGGTGCACTTTTTGCTCCTTTGATGGTCTAGAATCATTCTTGATCTTGAGAAAAGTGAGAAAACTCATATCGAGAACTTTTGGGTGTAAATGATGTTAATAAGAGGAAAAAAACAACAATTGCCAAGTCCCTATGGCTTTCTTGTAATGCTATTTTACATCCCTATAACTTTCTAGAATTGTTCTTGGTTATGTGTGAAAGAGAGTAGTGACTTTTTACCTTTTGGTTAAGGTTTTTCAAGCCTTCTGGCTATCACTAGAGGACCACTAGATCTTTATGAAGGCTTTAACAACTACCTAAGTGGATCACTGTTAGAGGCAGGATGTTTATGTTGCTTGTGGCCTTAACAAGAGATTGAAGTAACAAAGCTGTGGATTGATGATGCACCGATCATCACACTCAGAGTTAGTAGTGTTTGAGTAGATAAGATCTCTATCAAATCTGTGTTTTAAATTGCTAAAATTGATTGCATATAGATTTTAGCCTAAGATTCTAAAGAAATTTAGGTCTTTCTCTGTTTACTTTCTGTTGTGTATGTTTAATTAGTTTAAATATTTCATGCCTATTTTGATAAGCATAAGGCTGGACTTGTTAGTGTAAGCCCTATAAGCCAATTGGATTTGCTTGTAAAACCTTAGCTATTAGTTAATTCATGTAACATTCATTATATTTGTTTAATATAATATGAGGTATTTCTTTATCCATAAGATCAATACATGATTAATAGTTTATATCTTATGTAGACAAAGCCTATGAAGCATGTTGGCTTTGCAAGGGAATCATAAAGAGTTACAATTATGAGATGCCTATGCATCAATGTCATGTTTCTAAAAACATTCCTAGTCATCGTATTGGCAAGATAGGGCATTGATAATGCACAAACACTGGCATATATAAGCCTCCATACATAAGATGTATTTGACTGATCTCATAAGTTAAAGTATAGAGATACTTGAGGACATTATATGGGTGCTTGTTATGGTAACAAGTTTACTCAACATAACTTGCTATGAGACTTTCATTTGGCATTTCACTCAAGTGTCTACAAAAATACTCTCATGTGTCAGAAGTATAAGTGATCTTTAGACTTGTGACACTAAGTCATGTTGTATATGAATTATCATACTTAAAGATCATCACGAATGGGTTCACAATAAATGAATACTATATAAAGGTGGTTTTGGGTATGATATGAAGAATACTGAAGGTGGATGAGTGGTCTAGAGAGGATTCATCACCCCAAGTGACATAAGAGGACATATTCCAATTGTTCCTTACCTGTGTTTACATAAAGACCTTGGCTAAGGCAATACAATTATAAAGTTAACGCTTAGGGGTTGCATACTAATATGGAATAGGTCAAAAGTAGACACTGTACCAAACTTTTGCCTATTTCAGGATATATGATGAAATGATTAAATTATACTGAGATATAGTATACTGAAGGGCTTAAATTAAATAAAGAGTTATAATTAATTGGAAGTTTTTTGAATTGTTAAAAGAGGGGCCAAAGTGCAATTATGTAAAAATTGAACCTTAGGAATTTAAAATCTACTTTATGCCATCCCCAAGATATGAAAATGCTAAAGGTAACTTTTCATCTTCCCAAAAAAGAATTTACGCCACCTTATTTCTCTTGCGCCATTATCTTTAGCTTTCGATAGGAAATTGTTTCTTTACCAATTTTCTTATTTTTAGCGCATAGAGAGATTGATAAGGGAAGGTTTCTAAAACCTAATCTCTTAGCATGGATTTTGGCATAGAGGAGTCTTTCCCTTATGAAGGATTTTCGAGTCACTTTTGCGGATCAACATTAGAGGCTAAACGTGTGGACAACTTTGGCTTGCAACAACCAAGCTCGGTGTAGAAGATTAAAGTGGAGTTTATTTTAATTCGATGAGATAGACATCTTCGAATTAAGGTATGAAAATAGATTTTTTGCCTTCTTGTTTTATAAAGATCAGTCAAGATGATTTTAAGATGATCCATTGCTGTTGTTTAGTATGTTCCTATACTTATCTCTAAGTTTTTGGTTTTAATAAATTTTTTATTAATTGATTTCTCCAAATCCAAACACAAGCGTTTAATGCCTAAGATAAGATCCTTCAAGTGGTATTTAAGCCTCCTTGTTAGCCTTGATCAATCTAGGACTTCATGGTTGCCAATGGTAAAGTAGTTTTCTTTTGGATTAGTCTTTACGGTGTGATTTTTACATTGTATTTTTTAAAAAAAATTTCAAACACTTGCAGCATGCTGATAGGAGATCTTGGGGCAGTAAGGAATCAGATAATAAAATTTTATAACCAACACAGCAAGGAAATAACAATAAAGATAATCCAAGACTCTTTAAACATGATCAACTTGCAAGATCTTGATTGATCTTTTAGATCAAGAAACTTAAAAAACTATGCAAGATTCAAACATACCTTAATCTTGAAAAGTTTTCCAGCAATTCCATGACTTAATTACAAGAAACACTAAGCCTAATTGTCATAAACCAAAGCTATCCAAACATCTAGCCTCTAATGATTATCCACATATGTGACTTAAAAATCCTTCAATAAAGAAGAGACTTTATTGCTGGGAGCCATGCTAATAGCTTAGGTTTTAATAAAACTTCCCTTGCACTTAGAAGATGTTGATTTAGTAATCAAAATGAAGAAGAAATTTGATTTCCCTCTTGTTGCAAAGGAGTTGGTGCAATTTTTCATAGGTATACTGGGAGGATGTCGCCCAACCCTAATTTGCCTTAGCTGAATTCAAAGTTTCCTTTAACTATAAGGGATGGTAAACATGGGCTTATAGAGACTAAGGTTTAAAATTTTAATTTCTATGAAAATATAATTTTGCCTTTGACCTATTTGAACGTATTCAAATTGGGACTAACTAACCATTACCTATATTAGACATATAAACCCAGACTCAGTTTGATTTCTATTGATCACCCTTATGTATGTGACCTATTAGGCCCCTATCATATTGGAAATAAATAAAAAATAGCCCAATAAACAATATTTTATATTTATAGACCAAGATTGGCATCTAGCAATGCATTATAGCTACCTAATATGCAGGGAGTGCCATATGGTTTTGACAAGCCTTTCAGTGTTCAGTACTTAGAATAATAAATATCCTTTCATCATATATCCTAGAGTTTGCAGAAGCATAGCTCAATGTCTACTCTTAGCTCATTCCATGTTAGTATGTGTTAACTCCAAAATTAATGTTGCCTTGGCTAAGGACTTTGAGTTAGCATGGGCCAGGTACATGTGAGATATGTCCCCTTATATCATTTGGGGTAATGAATCCTCTTTGGACCACTCATTCACCTATCATATGATTCAGGCCACACGCAAAACCATCCTACCATAAGCATACATCTATTGTGGACCCATTCATGATGGAATCAAAGTATGACACTCCTCATATGAGATGAGCTAGTGTTACAAGTCAAAGAATCACTTACACTACTGATACATGAGAGTATTTTGATAGATACTGGAGTGAGATACCAAATAAAACTCTTATAGCAGTTCAAGCTCAATGAACTTGTTACCATAACAAGCACCCATATGACATCACCAAGCATTTCTATACTTAGACTTATGAGATCAGTTACATGCTTCAAATGCATAGAGGCTTACATATGGCGATCTTTGTGCATTATCAATGCCCTGTCTTGACAATAAAATGATGAGGAATGTTTTTAGAAATACAGCTTCGATGCATAAGGATAACTCTTTACAATTCCCTTGTAAGGCCAATATGTTTCGTAAGCTTTATATATATAACTTGTTTATAATAATTATACAATTACACCTTATGGATAAAGAAATACCTTTATAACTTTAAATAAATATAGTGTTTGATTACATGAAATCACTAAATGATAATGGCTAAGCCATAACGTTTGGCTTGTAAGGCTTATATTAACAATCTCCATTTGCACTAAAGCCAATCACCTATGTATCTAAGTCCTACCCTTTTATATGAAGATCATGTTTCTACTGGGATAGAACTTTAGCAAAAGAATCAGCTAAGTTCTTTTCGAAGGTACTCGTCCGTACTAATGTAATATCCTTTCTATAATATCTCAAATGATGTGATATCACCATAATACATGTTAGGATTTGTGATGAGACCCTAGTTCTTTAACTTGCACTCTATTGTTATCAAGTAACAATGCTTGAAACCACATCAAGTTCATCAAATAAACTTATCCATCCAAACTTCCTCCAATATGGCTTTACACATAGGAATGTATATAGCTTAGTTATTGAGTCTATAGTCTTTTTATGTCTGGAACCTTTCTAACTGATTATAGCACAATTGAATGTAAATGTAAAACTTCTTTGCTATTAGCTATCAACTAATCATATTAGAAGCTAGCATCGGTACAACCCCTATAAAAAAGTACAACCCTTCATATGTGTCCTTCCATCTAATGTTTTAAGAGAACTATTTCAAGCTAATGCGTACCATGTACCATAAGCAAGTTCCTCTCTTAAAGTTTTCCATGATAAACCTCTTTAGCACCTTACCTGTATAAGTGGATTAAGATATGCCAAGCAATCTTTTTGATCTATCTCTATAAATCTTAATACCCAGTTTATATATTGTTTCTTCCAAATCCTTTATAGAGAATTGCCTGAATAACTAGACCTTAGTGGTCTACAGTATTGGTATGTCATTTCCTATGAGTAATATGTCATCAACATATAGCACTAAGAATATAATAACTTGAATATTCATATTTTTATAGACACATGATCATCAGGATTCTTTATGAAGCTAAATTCTTTAATTGCTTCATTAAATTTGTTATTCTAACTCTATGAAGCTTACTTTAGCCTATATATGGACTTTTTTAGTCTAGATACTTGATTTGGATTTAACTTGGACATAAAACCATTAGGTTGTGTCATGTACACTTCTTCTTACAAATTCTCATCAAAGAATACATTTTTTAGATCCATCTACCATATCTTATAATCATGACATACAGCTATAGCAAGCAAAATCCAAAGATATTTTACCATGGTAACTGGTGAAAAGGGTTCCTCATAATCAATGCCTTTTACTTGATTATAACCTTTTGTCACTAATCTGGCCTTATACGTCTGTACATTGCCATTTATGTCAGTCTTTCTCTTAAAGATTAACTTGCTCCCATGGGTTTTATCCATACTTGGTTGACTTCGATGACACCCATTTTGGATCTCATGGCTTTAAGTCATTTATTAGAATCAATGTCAGACTTTACATATTCAAAATGGTTCGTATCTCTCTAGACCTTGCTTGATCCTACCAGATTGATGGATTAGTTGTATCTCTTGAGCTACAGGTTGAGCATTTGATGCTATAATCGTTGGTTCAGGTTCTATAGAAATGTGAACTTATGGTTCTTGAATTTCTTCAAGATTAACTTCACTCCTACTAAACTCTTGTAGTATGAAACTTTTTTCTAATAAGACTGCGTGCTTTTTTACAAACACTTTTTGTTCAGTTAGGGGATAAAAGTAATATCCATATAACTCTTTCGGATACCCTATAAATTTACATTTGACTGGTTTGGATAGTAGCTTGTCAATCATTGTTCGCTTTACATAAGTTGGATAGCCCTAAATTTTAAGATAAGATAACACTGGTCTTTTACCATACCATATCTCATATGGCGACCTATCCATAAATTTGAATGGAACCTTTTTTAGAAGATAAACAACAATTTCTAAGGCATATCCCTATAAGGATATCGAAAGATCTACCTTAGACATCATGGAATGAACTGTGTCCAACAAGGTTTGATTTCTCCTTTTAGACATTTCATTACATTAAGGAGTTCTGGGTGGAGTCTATTGCAACAGAGTACCATTTTTTGTCAAATGACCCAAGAATGCTTAACTTAAATATTCTCTTGTTCGATTGGATTTAAAAGCTAGAATACTTTTGCTAGTTTATTTTTTTACTTCAGCCCTATACTTTTAGAACTTTTCAAAAGCTTCAGACTTGTACCAATACCTTGGGTAATTATCAGTAAAGGTAATGAAGTAAGAATACCCTTGTCTAGCCATTGTATTCATAAGACCAGACACATTTGTATACACAAGGCCCAATAAATCTGTAGCTCTATCACTCTTATTAGTGAAAGGTGACTTGGTCATCTTGCGAAGGAGACAACATTCACGTGTCCCATATGATTCATAATTAAATGGGTCAAGATAACCTTGTTTATGTAACTTGGCTATTTGAGTCTCATTTGTTGGAAAATTTGGTCAGATACACAGCGAAATTTTAAAAATTTTTAATTTGTTCATATTAAATCGTGTTGTTATATACAATAAAACCATCTTAATCAGTTACTCGAGCTATAGATCTGAAGATGCCATCCAAGAATTCTTAGATCTGTGTGAAAGCTTTAACCAACTAGCCTTCTCTACTATTCTCTAATTCCTACATGGTAGAGCATGTGGGCACTCTTTGTCTCAATCAACTCTAGATTTGTATGGCTTGATTCTCCTTAATGACCACCTTACAGCACCAGGTTTATCATCACAGGATATTATGATTAAAAACCTCTAGGTTGAGCGCCAAAGTCTAAAACAAAACCCAAGGCATAAACCTCTTATTTATGTCAGATAACAAGGTAGCCCTAATTTTAATTTTAAATAAAATAATTATTTTATTAATTCCATAAAAACCCAGATGCGGCACCAACCCTAGTATGGGTGCCCACTATAATTCAACCTACACCCTAGTGTCCTCAAACAAAATTTTGGCCCAAATTTATTTTATAGAATTTAGCATGTTTAATCTGAATACTAGTTAATTCTGATTAAATTGTTGATTTTATTTTACCCGATAATTTTTTATAACTCTAATTTTAATTTGAAATAAAATCATGATAATTTTTTCGAATAGAACAATTATGTACTAATTATCAAAATAAAATAAACTACAATAAAATAATTAATTTACCATAAATTAAAATAAATAAATAAAATAATTTTTTAATTTATTTAGAATGTTATTAGTATTTAATTTATAAATAAATATTTAAACATGACTTAAAAATATTAAATTAATTACATAAATAATTAATTTCCAATATCTATTTAATTTAGATTAATTCTTATATTTATTGAAAGATAAATATAATTAATTTAAATTATTAATTCTTGTATAAATAAATATTAAATCAAATTAAATATATATTCTAAATAAATAATACCAAAAAATCATTTTTATTTATTTATTGAAGAAAATGTCCCACTCCTGAAGTGAGTGAATCCAGCGTACCACTTCACCATATTGGGAATCTTCTGTCTCCAGATATTCGGATCAATAACCAACTATTAAAAAACTATGTTGATCTAGTAGATAGACCAATTGGACATATATAATTAGGCTCTAATAGTCTATGTATTAATTATTGTATCCAAAATAATTATTCACTTAATTATTAATCTCAGAGTCATACCATTAAAGTCTTGAGACTGCACTCCCAATTATATGCCATATTATATAAGCTTTATAAATAACCTTATAGTCCAAATGATCTTGTCATTTGTGTAATGCCCATATATGATATCCGTGATCAACTTAAGGTTCAAAGTCTATTTTACCTACTTGATCACCTTATCTTAAAGTTCCATTATATACTCCATGTGAAAATGATTATCCACCACATGTGAACAATTTATCATTTGACATACAAATGATCGAGGCTTCTTTCATTTTCACTATATTGTATAATGCCTTTTAAGAGGATAACCTTAACTCTTTATGGGAGCTATATAAGTAAAGCTCTCATCGAGTATAAGTCATATGTCCAACGAACTGGTCTAATAGCTTATTACTTCAAGATGCTTTAGCCATTGAAACTTCAAAGCATACAAGTTATACATATGGATCAATTACTTATTCAGGATTAGGTAATACCCAATGAACATCAAAAGTGAATTAATCCATGTAAATAGACTTATTGATGGATTAATTGCACTTTGATCTTGTCCAATATATCACCAATAAGTAATATATCTATGTCTTTACTTAGGAGTCAAACTGCTTTAGATAACCAAGACAAGCCATCTCCCTAATTGTATTTAGATGACATAATAGTCATAACATGAGTTAATTGCTCACATTAACCCCATAGACAATGGACTATCAATTTCGACTACTTATCTTAGAATGCTATCTTCCCGCATATAAACTATATTATATGCAACCTTTTAATGGTCTAAATATAGGTAGTCAATGAGCCATATTTGCTTACATCTACTTTAACATTAAATCTAAATGAGGATAGAATAGAAATGATATAATAAAAACTAAAAAGATATATATAAATAATCAATACAAATTAATGAAATACATCAAAATGTTTTTCATCGTTAGGACATTCCCAACATCATTGATATGACCAAGTCTACAATTCAAGTTATAGGTTTTACTTGGGTCATTACATTTTGCTTTCTTCATATCCATATTGACTAAAGGCATATCTAGATCCAATGCACACAGCCCATTTTGTAATAAGGCTAATCCGTAGACCATGTCATTTAGAATGATGGTACAAGTTTTACCTTTGATTCTAACTTTGAAATCATTATTGTTAGTGAGGTATGAAACTGAAATGGTATTTCTTGACAATTTAGGAAATAAAGACATTCTTTTAGGTCCAAAGTCATGCTTTTGGGCAATGATAAGGTACAGGTTCCGATGACAGTGGCTTTAATTGCCCATTCTTAGAATCACCTTATTAGAGCCCAACTCTTTTCTATTTTTTAATGGTCATATGTCATTAGATAAGTGTGATCCATAACTAGAATCAATTATCTAGGTAGTTGATTCAACTTAATCATGTGAAGGTCAACTACTTTCCTTTTATTGAGAACACTTCTCAATTTCATATACTAGTCCAAACATTTTGGGCTAAGGGCATCAAGTATGCCTCACAATGCAGTTAATGTAAATACCATTATCAATAACCTAGTGTAAAATGGGTATTATTAGTTATTCATGTATTAAACCAATGTATTAAATTATTATTGGTTGTGCCCACTATTTTCTTAAATAATAGACCTCACTATTATTTGAAAATCTCTTTAAGGTATTTTTAGTGGGCTAGGACCCCTTTCAATATGTTATAACTTTGAGGATAGCCCAACAAATTGCAACAGGCCTAATCAGGTAGGTAACATAGTTTGTCAATTACATCTCTATGTAACTCCTAGATCAGTTAGGTGGCAACTCTTTGCCTAAATGCATCATTTGCATTTCACCCAACCATCACCTTTAACATCATGTTGTTAAGTTTGTAAGCATCCGGACAACATGACATTCGTTGAGTAGAACCCATTAATTATAACTCAAGCAGTTCTGGCAGAAGAGACCGTAGGGATAGCCCAACAAATCCTTATGGTTGAAACTTAGGTATCTTGTTATAATCTAATGAAATATGTCTTTATCATGCGAAACACATGACTCAATATTGT
>JBBYHL010016223.1:0-11474 GCA_038381835.1 Adansonia madagascariensis
CAGCTATGATTGCTCTGAAACAACTAATAAGGTGAATGCCTCAACCTAGGTTAGGAGCGATAGAACATATTTTATGATTCATGGATTCCTTTGGAAACTAAGTGGCTTAGATATTTTGGTAAAGGTCCTGAAACTATGTTCATTTTGGCTAAGATTGTGCCAAAATTTGCTTTTCTTTTTAGTCTTTTACATATGAACCTCTTGGTCATTGTTTTTGAAAACTAGTTTGCATCGTGGGGCATGATGGATCAATAATACAACCTTTTGTTGTTAGAAAATCATTTGAGCCTATTTCTTTCATGCCACTTTGAATAGCCTGACATTAATGTTTCAACCTTTTGAGCTATACTCCTTTTGAATTATACAAACCTAGAAATTTCTTATCAATTGAACATATGATGCTCTAGGTAGATTTGGATTTGGTATCCTACAATTCCTCATTAGCGATGAACTGAAAATAAGATGCATCAATAAATTTGGAAAGAAAAAGAGAATTGAGGCATGATTTTTAAGGGTATGAAAAATTAGAAATTTAAAAAAGAAAAAAATAAGAAAATGAAAATAGAAAAAAACACCATGAGACTAGGATGCTTAGAATTGTCAAAGTCAACCAAGTTTCCAAAATCTAGGATTCCTTACATAAAAAATAAAAGAAAAGAGAAAAAATAAAAAAAAGAAAAATTAAAAGCAAAAGCTCAAAAGAAGCAAAATAAAAGGAAAATGAAAAAAGAAATAAATGAGGAAACAAAGTAAAGTAACGTCTAAAAAAGATAGAAGAATGGAAGCCTTCGAAAAATGAAATGATCCTTGGTTTTTTCACCTTTAAACAATTTATTGGGCTTGTATAACCTGTTATTTCTAAACCCCAAACCATAGGCTATATTACATACTTGAAAAGTTTGTTTCAATCAGGTTTGGCTACATGAGTTGATAAGCCCCTTTTTTAAGAAATTATCTTTTAGATAGATTTTGAGTATTCCTAGGAACATGATATAGCAAGGAAAAATGTAAGAGAAAAAAATGAAAAAAGGGAAAAATTAAGCTCTAAGTTGAAAATGGGTAGTCTAAAGCAAAATAGAAGAATTTTTGGTGTCACTCATGGGATTACCAAGATGTTGTCAAGAAGGAAAAATGTAGGGACACATAAAAATCACTGAATATCCTAAGGTGTCAGCTCCCATTTGAAGGGACTGACGTGAAAAGTTAGATTTATTCACCTTTCCAAATTGATTCCCTTACCCTGACCTTGTTACGGCTAGTCTTAGTGCGAATTAGGTTATTGATTTAGGGACATGTAAGAAATATCGATATAGTTTGATTCCTAATGAATTCATGTTTTGTAAAGGCTGATCCATTAGGAACCTAGGATAGGAAGGCACATATTTTGTTTTTCTCCTAGAAATCAAAGTCTTCTTGTGCAAAACCCTTTGACCTAATTTGCAAAAGACCAAATTACCATTTAAGGAATTTCCTAGCAATTAGGTATCAGTCTTTTAAATATTTAAATATTATGTGCTTTGGAGGCAATGTCTTTCAGACATAGTTTGCTTTAAATAAGTATTTTAAACAAATTGCTTTTTCAAGAAAAATGTTTATTTTAAAGAAATGATGTCATGATTACAAGCAAAAGCCTTCTTGAATAAGGGTAAAAAACTATTAAGAATCATGTTTCCTAATTGAAAGGACAAGAAAGAAAAAACTTTGCATGGATTCTTCATAAAAATGTACAAACTATTCAGGACATTATAGATGAATTGAAAATGACTAATCTTTCTGGAGCATAAGGAGCTCAAGATGTATTCTCAGAAAAAAATTGATAAGAAAAGGTAAACCAAACCCAGGTACACTTGAAAACATTGATATTTTAAGGTAAAAAGAAGAGTGAGATGAGTCTTGATGGTTTAGATCATAGGATTAAGAGAAAAAGTTTTAATGAATAATGGTAGTTTGAAATTTATAAAGATATCATATGTGTTGAAACCATAAAGGAAAAATGGTTGGAACAAGATGAGATAGTTTGTTCGAAGAAGTATTGGCTTAAGGTGTTGGCATTGCATGACATTCATTGCATAACATACACAGTATCACATGACAGGGTTTGTGGCATTACATAACATTCGTAGAATGCATTGCATCACATTTTAAGAGAGGAATCAACCATGCTTTACAGGTGTCATTGCCCTTTTTATATGCACCATGTCATTTAAATTAGAGATTTTATTCATTGATTGCATATCTTTAAGGGTACTTATAGATGTATCCTTTTAAGGGCATCAGATGGTTACATTATTAGTGAGTAACTTCATTTGCATCATTTCATGAAACATTTGCACACTTTTGATTGTTCTGATTGTACTATAAAGCATTGGTGTTGCTCATATAAGATAGTCTTTAGGTTGTTTTTGTTCGAGCTATTTCTTTAAATCTTTGGCTTCATCCAGGTTATCTTTATGTCTTTGGTTTTGCCCAACCTGTTTCTTAGAACCTTTGTTTCATCCAGGTTATCTTCAAGTTTTTGGTTTACCCAGGACATCTTTTAGAACCTTGGTTTCTACAAGTTACCTTTAGGTTTCTGGTTTTACCTAGGCCATTTTTGTGAACCTCAGTTTCGCTCATTTACTTTTAGGTTTCTAGTTTTACTTCCAGCTATTTTTTAGAACCTTGGTTTCATCTAGGTTACCATTAGGTTTTTGGTTTTGTCCAAGTCGATGTTTAAAACCTTGGTTATGTCCAAGTTGTCTTTAGGTTACTGGTTTTGCCTAAGTTATATTTTAGAACTTTGGTTTTGTCTAGGTTATCTTTACATTTCTAATTTTGCCCAGGCTACTATTATAACCTTGATTTTGTCTAGTTACTTTTGGGTTGCTAGTTTTGCCCTGGCTATTTCTTTGAATCTCGATTTCACTTGTCTTATTTTTAGTCTGGTTTCATTAGGGCTATTTCTCTAAACCTTAATTTGTCTAGGTTGTCTTTGGCCTGGTTTCATTCTAGCTATTTCTTAAGTCTTAGTTTCATCTAAGTTATCTTTGTCTTTGGTTTGTCTAAGGTTATCAAATTAGTTTTGGCTTTGAATAAAGTCATCGAATTTAACCTTGGTTTCACCCAAGGTTGTTTATTTCAATCTTGGTTTTGCCTAAGGTTGTTTGTTTAAGTCTTGGTTCTACCTAAGGTCATTTTCTTGGTTTTGCTTTTATCCAAGTTATTCTTACAATTAGCTTTCTCTCAGTTACATTTTGATTGTTTAGGATGTTTTCATGATACGTTATGATTAAAAATGGTATCCATTCCAAGTTTTGGTGATCTAAAATTTAAAATTACCTAAGTAAAAGGATTAAATGCTTCAAAAAAAAAAAAGCATGAGAATGAAAATAAGTAAATGGAAGTGGAAATCATGGGATTTGTCAATGATAATAAAGATTGGAGGATGTTCCTAGTTGAAAGAAATGGGTATTGGATACTTTTGAAGGAAAAAAAGAAAAAATAAAAGAGAAAGACAGTAATGGAAGCCATGAGTGAATTTGAAGGAAATGAATGAAAGCAGCATTGTAATGAGAAGTGTTTTGCTAACATAGCACGGACAATGAATGACATTAAGATGAATCTTGTTTATGATTCCATATTAACATGAAAATAAAAATCATGCATATGCATTCATATTATGTTACAGGGGATTATTTAAAAGGAAAAGATATATGGTGTCTATGAAAACAAGGACCATTCCATAGTGGACGATACCACAAGTAATATTATTCACTCCCTAATAAGTAAAGCTACTTTAGTAGGTACTCAAGGGAGATAGAAAAAAGGAAAGATAAGTGTAGTTGGTTACATAGAAAATCAGCAAAATTAGCACCTTGTAGGGAGATTATTCCTTATAAAAAGAAGCTTGTTTTCTTTGTCTACTTCATTCAATTATATACAAGGTATATGGAGTCAGGTTTGAGTTAGCTTTATCTAATTAAACAAAAGGTTGTGGAGGGCTTTTTTTTTTGTTGTCAACTTCACTTGGTTACATAAAAGACCACTGAAGTCAATTATCCTCTTCATTTGACTATGTGGAAGGTTAGTAAAATAGGTTTTGAGTTAGCTCTACTTGATTAAGTAAATGATCAGATGGAGATTTTCTTTTGTCAACTTCACTTGATTAAGTAGAAAACAAGTAGAGTTTATGATCTTTTTGTATGCTTTATTTGATTGAGTAGAAGGTCGATGAAGTTAATTTTCTCTTTATTCTCTTCACTCGATTAGGTAGAAGATCAATGAAATAGGTTTTTTGAGTCATGTCCCTTTCGTTCGGTAATGTGTAAGTCCATCAAAGTAGGCATTATGTGTAAGTCCACTCTATTTGATTATATGGAAAACCAATAGAGTTTGCAATCCAAGTCTTTTTCATTTGGATAGGCAAAAGACTAGTAAGGTAGGCAATGTCCCAAGTTCTCTTCATTTAGTAGGCAAAAGACCAATAAGGTAGGTAATGTGTCAAGCTTTTTCATTTGGTTAAGCAAAAGACCAATGAAGTAGGTAGTGTGTTAATTTTTTTAATTTGGTTAAAGAGAAGACTAGTAAAGTTGACATTTTTAGTTTTCTTGTTAAAATCCAATTTATTTAATTAAGCAAAAGATTAGTAGAATTAGCACCTTATCTTTAGGCGGAAGGTTGATAAGGATTGATACTTTTTTTGCATTTAGATTAGGTATAGGTAGTTAGGATATTACATATTGTAAGAAAAAAGAAAGAAAAAAAAACTTTCTCATAGAAAGACTTGTTAGGTCCCAGGCAAAATCGTGTCTATTTAGTTTTTGCCTTGCTTCTATATGCTTAGCAACAGCCAAAGAAGGGCAGCTATAGACACCCTATTTTGGCTGGACCGTAATTGACTGTTTCTCAGTTTTATGGGTTAAGTGGAATTTTCTAAGTTTGGTCTTCTATGATGAGTGATAGATGATAGAAAGGTCTAATTCAAATTTTAGTTCCCATAAGCTTAGTTTAACATAATAAAGCATCTGAACTTAATTATCCAGTTTATGACGTCAGTACTGGATTTAGAAAACTAGGACTCGAGTTTTGAAAGTCCAAGAATGTTAAAAGTTGATTAATATATGTCTCTTAAGGTGATTAGAATGATTACTAAGGTCATTTGAGTGAAAAAAAAACTTGTTTTAAAAGTCATGATCGAAAGTCAATATAGTGACAAAAGTCATATTTAAGCAAAGTCAATATAAAAGTCAACTTTTTAGCCTAAAGTTAGATATTGATATTGGAAGAGTTATACAACTCGAATTTCAAAATTGATTACACCAAAATGAAATTTAACATGGACTCAAGACTGGGTCATGAAAGGACCCTAGGAATTTAGAAAGTTGAGAATTCTCGAGGCTCAATTCGAAAGGTTTGGGATAGAAAACTTTAAAATGTTTCAGAAAAAGTCATTAGGACACATTTTTACTATAAGGTGGAACATTTAATTGCACTTTTACATAAACAAATCATGAAAAATGGAATGGAATAAAAGTTGTACATAAATTTATGTAAAGATCAAGCTTTGGTTGAATTCCAATATGTGTTTAATATGTGAATTTTGTTCATCTTTAGTTAATGGCAATAGTGTAACTTCCTCTAAAATTAGTTAGATGGTTAGTGATTAGGTTAAGATCATGCAAAGGTGGTTGAAGCTTAAATCACCAACCTATAAGCCTATATATAAGGGTGATTGATCATGATTTCATAACTTTTAAACACTTGAAAAATTTTAGAAAATCTATAATTTTATTTTTTCCCAAGCTCTCATCACTTTTAAAAAGGAAACAAGCTTGGAGTAGGTATAATCTCTAAATTTTCTCCTTAATTTAATGATATTGATGATAATTTCATGTTTATCCATGTTTATATGAGTTTCAGCTAAGGCGTTTACATGATCTATAGCATTCGACCAACATGAATCATGATGGTCTTATGTTTGCATCTTGATTTGAGCTTTGATTCACTTAGTTTCTTGTTATTTGAAGCTTGATCTTATGATTAATTGTTGAAATCTAGCTTAAATGATGATAAATGACCTAAACCTAGTGTTCAAACTTGAGATCTCCTTAGTTCAAGGTTTAGCCAACTTAGTTTTTTAGGATTTTGATGATTCAAATTTAGCTAAGCTAGGTTTTGATGATATTGAGCTGAATTTAGCAAGTTTAAATGTGAAAATCTTGAATCCTTTAGCTTAGGAATTCAATTATGGAGAAATGAAGAAAACTTAGTTTGGTAAGCTTAGATTCATGGGATTTTAAGCTTAATTGATCTAATCTTGCTTAATCTTGCTAATTTTAAAGCGAGCTTAAGGTAAATCTAAATAGATAGAACTTGAATCTAGTGCCAAATGATTAAATCATAAGTTCTTGAACTTAGAAAATAATTTAAATAAGGAGAGATTCCTCTAACGGGTTTAGCCATGTTGATATCTCAGTGAACTTGTGTGGGCTTCGCATGATTGATGCTTAATTGATGAAACCTAGGTGAATTAAGTTGAGTTGAACTTAGGTAAGCTAAAATTTGTGCTTAATTGAATGAATTTAAAAGCTTGTTTAATTGTTGAGCTCAAATGATTAAAAGCATGTTTTGAT
The DNA here is from genome assembly GCA_038381835.1 of Adansonia madagascariensis. NCBI lineage: Eukaryota > Viridiplantae > Streptophyta > Magnoliopsida > Malvales > Malvaceae > Adansonia > Adansonia madagascariensis. The sequence goes on from JBBYHL010016223.1 coordinate 6,612, forward strand.
TGTTAATAATGTTGAATAAATTGAATCCAAGCTTGTTTTCGTGTGCTTAATTATTAAATGACAAGATCTTGATGAGAAATTGATGTTTAGATTAGCTTAGGTAGATTCACTAAATAGGTCTTGTGGATGATTAGTTGCTAGAACCTTAGATTAAATGCATGTTAGGGTGTTTAGGTTGTGCAAAAACCTTGTTTTCATAAAAAAATCCCCCAATGTAAGCTTTGTTTCACTTAATCAATAGGTGAATCAAAGTTTGGTTTTGTTTAATAAGTTCTTTTATAAGTAACTTGGGGATATTAAATAAAATAGCTTGAAATAAAGCTGATTTGGAGCAAATAAAAATATTTTTAAGTGTTTAAATGTGCTATGTTGAGACTAAAACTTGGTGAACATTATTGTGAGTCATTTAGGTGAGTCAAATTGTGTTGTTTGGTGTCACTTACGTGCTGATTACAACACACAAGTGAGTGGCATTGGTGTGCCACTCACTTGCTAAGAATAAATAATAGTGAATAAAGATGATAAAAGCGGAGACATTTGCATGACTATGAAAAATATGCCACTGTTGGAAAACAGGATTCTAGGTCTTGGCACTAAGAAGCCTTTTTTGACTCCTCATATATGACATGCATAGAGTCTATTTGTTCTCATTGCTAGAAATTCAAACATCTGGAAATGTGTTTTAAAAATGTGACAAAAGGCTTCATGATCATAAGGTGCGTCAGAGCTAGTGTTGCAGTGCAGCACATTTGTCTCACAGAAAAGATATATTTTGATTAGGTTAATCACCTTACTAATTTTTATGAGTATTTTTCCATTAATCCTTATTGATTAGGCTATGTGTTAAAACATTCAATTTTGTGGTCAGATAAATACAGTAAAATCCCAAAACACAAGCACATGGCTCTATTTTAGTGCTTCATTAGTGTTTCTAACTATTTTTTATGAGGATAATCACTTTTTTTTGTATTTTTCTCATATTGTTAGATAAAAGTATAGTGAATAAGCTTTCCAAGTATGTATGGCTTGTCCAAAGGGTATTCTGGACGAACCAAGAAGAAATTTTCGAAAATAGGTTGGTTAGATGTGCTATGTGATGCAGTAGTGTCCAATAAAACAAATTCATATGATAGCCAACACGATTTTCTAGCATTTTTTAAAATATTTTTAGTTGAATTATAGTGAGCAAACATTCGTTAGGTTTTAGTTTAGGGATTTTATGTGTTTGGAATAATCTGGAATAAATTCGAAGAGCTTAAAAGGTCATATCTATCCTTGTTTTGGTTTTCTCTAAGTTTGGTATCTACTATTTAAAGACATTCGGATGTCTTGGAATTGATTCTGGAAGTCATGTTTGGTGTGTCAATAGGTCTAGGTGTATCCTATAGAAGGTCCCTAATGACTCATAATAAACTTCCAAATTGAATTAAATAAAGTTGATTTTTAATATTGTTTTTAAAGTTATAATTTTGCTCAGTTTACTGCAAGTGTACTATTTTGTGATTTCTTTTAAATGGAGTCAAAATTGATAAAAAATTTTAAAAATGGAGTAAATTAGTGAGCATTTTTGGAGTCAAGTGGTTTTATAGAAATTTTCCTTTATAAATGGTTTTTGCTCTGAATTGGTGGTAAATTCGAGCTAGTCCTGATAAAAATTTCTGAGATACATTTTTTTGTTGATATTTTGTTTGATTTTGATAGAACAAATAAAAAGGGATTATGATTGAACATATATGATTGAAACCGAGGAAAAACAAATTCAGATACAAGTGATTAGTTGGTACTAAGTATTGGGTATCACAAGAGGGATCGAGTCCTTACTTGTGGTGTAACCGACTTCTGAGTCCAACTTTATAGATCTTTGGTACATGCAGATCATAAAATCGTTCCTTTAGAGTTTTGTTACTCTTTAGTGAATGGTTTTAATAGGTGACCCACCTCAGCGATAGCCAAAATAGATCAATGGTGACTCTTTAACCTATTCACTCTTGTATTTTAATATGAGAGGTTCAGATGAGCGATTCATCTGACCAGCTAGGGCACTATGATGATTTGAAGTGTTGACTGCTCTAATATGTTGAGGTTCGTGTCTCGATATATTAGAACGTGCATGCAAATGAATGCAATCATACTATTGATGCAACACACGAAATTCATTATTAAGTAAAAATTACCTTAGCAAAACCTTAAGACATTATCATACCATTAAGGTAAACGACTTATATCCTTTTGTTAGTATGAAGCAATGAACATTATTATTTCCCTAATGCACTAACAATGATGCCATGATGCATATAAAATGGACAAGGCAAATCGAATCATGGATTAGTCACAAAGAATGAGGACATATTGCCATAAAATATTTTGGATATTCTAAATGGTCTTGAAAATATCTTTCCTAGGTTTCTTAGGCTTTTGGAATCGAAGGGACACATTATTTTGGTATTATGGTATGTACCCTACAACTGGACTCTAAAAGGCTAGCCCTATCAATAAATGGTCCTATTTTAGGGTTCGATTCCTTTTAAGATACTTTTCTCAAAATTGAGCCATCATGATGCTTATAGTGTCACATTAGCCATCAATCCGACAACATAATGGTATATTCAAACATTCTTGACACTCTAACGTTCATTATGCAAAACTCCAAGGTGTTCATTGACCTTAGCTCGGTTTTATTTTTTAGACATGTTTTAGCCATTAACCCAATCGCCAAATGATGAGTTATAATCCAAAGTAAATAAAACTTTTATCGACGTGACAATAAATATCCCAAATGATGAATTTAATTCAACACCATTCGAGACTCAAACTCAAAAAAAATAAAGTGAGAGAAGGTTAGAAGTGTATCTTGAGTGCACCTAGACTTTGGATTTTTATAGCCTTTTAGGTATGTTTAACAAAATTTGGTTCGTACAGCTCATTATATGCATGTTTAAGACGACCTTTAATGCACATGGTCCCCAAATCATTCCTCTTGCCTAGTAAAGATAGCCGAGGCACCATGATCCTAGGCCTATTGCAGGCTTGGCAGAACGAGTTCGATCTGAGTGAGTACATTGCTCATGTTTATATAGACGAATCATAAAAACACAAGCAATGTAACTAGAGGGCTTTGGCCAACCATACGAATTATTAATCATGTGATTGGTTAATAACTGCATATATCCTAAAACAGTACTTATATCTCTCCTCACATAGTACTTGAAAGAAAGTCTAATGCATATGCTAATGCAGTGTCTGCCGAGAAAAGCTTCAAACATAGATCTTACTTCATCATGCAAGCTATATATATCAATCATTTTGTTTATTTTTATAAGTAAGCATATATTGGTTTTTGATTAAGCATTGCAACTAGTTTAGCGCACATAACAATATCATAATAATTAATCGATCGATCAAACAATCACAACAATAAATATCAAGGGGATTATAATTAAACACCAACTAAAACTAAGAAAAATCAAAACTTAGATAAGGTGTGACTAGTCTGAGCCTTAACCCTCTAATATCCCCAATAGAGTCACTAAAAAGATGTTGTAATATGTCGAGATATGAACCTTAATGTATTAGATTAAACAACACTTTGAATCATCATAAGGCCCCGACTAGTTGATGAATCACTCATCTGAACCTCTTATTTTGAACTACAAAAGTGCTGGGTCAAAGAGTCGCAATCATCTTTGTTAGCTAGGTGTGATTGGTCACCTATTAATACCATTCACCAGAGTGTTATGAAACTCTAAAAGAACGATTTTATAGCCTGTGTATACTAGAGATCGATAAAGTTGGGCTTGGGAGTCGATTAGACCACAAGTAAGAAGGACTCGATCCTTCTTGTGATGCCTAATACTTGGTACCAACTAATAACACTATCTGAATTTGTTTTTCCTCGGTTTCAATCATATGCATTCAATCCTAATCCTTTTTTATCCATTCCAAATCAAACAAATATCAACAAAAAATGTATTTCTAAGCTTTTATTGAGACTAGCTTAGATTTTTAATTAATTTGAAGCTAAAATCATTTATAAAAGAAAATTTTCATAAAACCACTTGACTCTAAAAACAATTACTAATTGACTCCATTTTTATAATTCTTTTATCAGACTTAACTCCATTTATAAGAATCACAAAAACTACATTTTGACTAAATTGAAGAAATCACAACTTTGAATACAAGATTAAAAATCAACTTTATTCAATTCAACTTGGAAGCATTAATGTGAATCACTAGAGAGCTTCTATAGGACACAACTAGACCTATTGACACACTAAACATGACTCTCGAAATCAATCCTGAGCATTCAAATGTCTTGGAATAATAAACACCAAACTAGGAGAAAATTGAAATAGGGACATGTAGACACTTTATTTTGTCCGGGCTATTTTTTTAGCAATCGGGCTAATTTTCTACGATCCGAGCATTTTTGACTCATCCACCATTGATCAAAAGCTCAATTTTAACTCGTTTTTTTCCATCAAAGAATATCAAAACCCATATCAAATTACAAATTTGGACTTTTGAATTAATCAAAACATTTTTTTGAAGTCTAAATTAGATCAAAAAGGTTAATATCACATGATTACCCTACTCCTCCCTAGTTTGTTGACTAAGATCACCATCAGCCACCCTATTTACTAGAAAATCATTTTAGCATTTAAACCAGCCACCCTATATCCATCACATTAGCAGTAAGTTGCTCCCTACAGCCACTCTGTAGCCACCAAGCTGACATCACTTTGTCCCCCTTGAGAAATGAGCAGAAACACCTCTAAATTGGCTCCAAAATGCTAGTATAAATAGACCACTTATATCTCAGCTAGAAAAGGTTAGATTCCAGCTCATTTTCAGCTTCCAAAA